>WBND01001504.1:48347-58716 GCA_013398595.1 Tychaedon coryphoeus
GCGGCGCGGTTGGGGCGGGAGCGATGGGGTCGCGTTAAAGGACGTTAAAAACCTGCCGGTGTCACAGCGTGCCGTGCGCGGGGAAACTGCACAATCGCAGCCCTGTCCAGCCTAGCCTTGCGCGCTGCCGCAGATCCAGGGGCAGCACAGCTGCGCTGGGCACCCTGTGCCAGGGCCTGCCCAATATCCCATCTAACCCCGGCCTCTTTTAGCGTGAAGCCGGTCCCTGTGTCCTGTCCCTCTGCAGCTCTCCTGGAGCCGCTTTAGGCTCTGGAAGCTGTCTGAGCTCTCTGGACCCTTCTCCAGGTGAACACCCCGAGCTCTCCCGGCCTGGCTCCAGGGCAGGAACACCATGGGCTTCTCAGCCCCACACCCGAGCGGTGTTTCCTGAGGGAACAAAGCGTGGCCTCGCAGCGAAGTGAGGGCGTGAATCATTGGTTTTATCAGAAACATTCCGATAACGCATTTATTCCTGAGCAGATTCCATCACACCTGTTAAATGTCGCTGTGCTGCCGGTTCTCACTGGGGAAAATGGGACAGAGCCAGGCTGGAACATGGAACAGCTCTGGCCATGATTACAGCCACTCCCTCGGTGTGAGGGGAGAGATCCCAGCAAAGTCAGGGTTTGGTGTGAGGGGGAAAGATCCCAGCAAAGTCAGGGTTTGGTGTGAGGGGAGAGATCCCAGCAAAGTCAGAGTTTGCTGTGAGAAATCCCAGCAAAGTCAGGTGTGCAGGTGTTCACCCACACAGAGACTTTGGCCGTGGCTTTTCTCCCTGGGATGGGATTTAGTAACAGTTCTGCTGTGATTTCAGGTAGCAGTGTGTCACAGTGAGCTCCTGGGCACAACCCCAGTACCTCCAGCTGCAAATGGTGTGGGGAGGATGTGGGAGAAACAGAAGGGGATCAGTTTTACTCCTAAAAGAAGCAAAAAGAGCAATATTTAAGAAATAAAGTATAAAATGCCTTCCTGAGACACAGCATACGTTGTGCAGAATTGTCAGCTGTGGCGATGGTGTCACAGCTTTTCCCCTTCCCACCTGATTCCATACTTTACATACCAATATTTGCACTTTGGCAGTTTAATTGCTGCTACACTGACAGCCCATTAATTTGCCAGCCTGCTCTCTGCAGATGGCAGTGCAGATTCACATTCCAAATCCAGCGCTGCAAATTTTTCCTCCTTGTGAAGCTGGGTAGTCCCAGGGTTTAAGTCTGCCCTGTTCATCTTGTTCCTTCTGGCTGCACTTACTCAGTGCCAGCCTGACTGACACGAGCCAGGAAATGTTTGTTTGTATAATGGAAATGCAATATAAATGTGACAGATTTGAGCTCAGAACTGTACCTGGGTTTCACACACTTTGGTTTTGTACTAACGTGTAAGAGTCGGCTCAAAAATCTCTCCAGGTAGAGCTCAGTGATGCTTGCCTCTCTGCTGTTTCAGCTGTTCCTGTTGGAATTTGTTTGATTTCCCAGCTCTCCAGAGTTCAGGGTCAGAACTGGCCCCTGCACATTTTTTTCTGGTTTCCTTTGCATATCTGGGAGCTGAGGCAATACCAGGAAGTTTTCTTTTTCCAATTAATTTGCCATTTAATTTAATCAGTGTTTCATGCCCTGTGATCCTGTCCTAGTCTGTTCTTTTCCTGGTTGGAAAGGTGTTCCTGCTGCCTCTCCCTGGCTGTAATCTTACACGAGATCTTGGCTTCTCTGCCCACGATCTGGTGTGAACAGGGAGATCACTCCCTGGAGCAATCGAGTTGTTTATCCTGAAACAGGGCAAGCACAAGAACTAAGCCTTAATCCCTGGATTTATCATGCAGAAATTGGAGCATCCAAAGAAAAAAATGTATTTGGTGTTGTAGCAAAACCTTCTATATCTTTTCATTTGTCTGCCACTAACCAGATTAATGAACACAAAGGTTATTTAACAAAATAAAATAAAACCGTAAACAGTAATAAAACAGCAAACTCTTATACTCACTAATGTAATCAAGAAGTAACCCAGCCAGCATTTATGGACTTTTTTCCTACATCGCAGAGAAGAAAAACTGATGTAATTGGATGACTTTTCTGTTAGCATTACCAGGATGTCATAAAAATGTGCAGAAGTTTGATAATATAAAATTACAATGGTTCTGGAAGGTGTTGACATTTTCTAAGGAAGAATGTTTAGGACTGGTGGTGCTGCAGAGGTGTCACAGCAGCAGCATGAGAGCCCTTGTCAGCAGAGAAAACACCCAAAAGAACCTCAGGAACTGCTGCTTCAACCCTTGTGCTGTTACAGCTGAGGACAGGGCATCCTCCTGCCTTGGTTTTGCTGATGAAATCCATCATACACATTTGATTTTCTTCTTCCCTTCAGGCATTCCAATTTGCAAAGGAATTGCTGATTATTTGCTTTTTTTTTTTTTTTTTTTTTTTTTTTTTTTTTTTTTTTTTTTTTTTTTTTTTTTTTTTTTTTTTTTTTTTTTTTTTTTTTTTCTGCTGTGAAGTTGGAAAGTTTAGGAGTCCCACTTGTGGTATTTTTAGAACTAGTGTTGTATTGTTACTGCCATGGCACTTTTATCAGTTAAAGCAATAAAAAATCTGAGGTGTTGTTCCAGCCAAGTATTTTGATCCCTTCAGAATCCAGAGCAGGTTCTTAAATGAAAGATAAATTTAGCCATATTTATTTTTTATGCATAATTTAACTCAAAGATAAGAAGACAGTCTGATTTAATAATCTATTCAGCATTACAGAAAATTGGTGATTTTAAAAGCCTCTGATTAAAGATTCTAGGATCCTGTTTCCTTCCACTGTAGCAGAATAAACCTTTTTTAAAATCTATTACAAGTTTGTGGTTTTTTACAAACATTCTGAACACAGAACTCAAATTATCCCAGACTTTTAGCATATCCTTAAAAGCTGATTAACATACTCCATCTGTTGGTATGCCAAGCAACTGTCCAAATGAGCAGCATTTCCATGGAGATTTGTAAAACTCTGGTTAAAGTAGGAAAACAGCTCTAGCAGGGGGGTGGCACTGGAGGGGTGTTTGTTGCAGTGTGGTTGTTGCACTGGTGGGTGAGGTTGGTGCTCAAAGTGCTGCTGTCCTGCAAAGTGTCCAGGACCTCCCCACCCCAGACCTGTGTCTGTGAACACCTTGGGGTGCTCTCTGCAGGAAGAACAGGAAAAACAATTCCTTTCCATTTCAGCACATTGGCTGAGTACCCACGAGTGGCTCTCAGTGCTCAGATCTCTTTCCCATCTCTAATAAAGTGTAACCTGGGCTGCAGAAGCCAGGTGAGGCCCGTTGCCCTTTAAACAAAAATGTTTGCTGTGTCCCTGAAGGGTGAAGGTGGCACTTGAGCAGCTGGAGAAGGACTGGGATGGAATCAGAGCTGGGGTTTGGAGCTGAAATGGGGTTGTGTTTATTTACAGGCACCTGAGGCTTGGAAATCTTTGTGAGAATAAGTGCTTTGGAGTGAGGTATCAGAATCAATCTCCTAGAGCGTGTTGCTTTATGAAAACAAAACCAGGAACATCTGGGACTGGCTCACCAAATGGCAGCCTGAAGAGCAAAGCTGGACCCAGGGAGCTGTGGTTGGCTTGAAGCTGCATCCCAGGCCAGGAGCAGGGAGCACATCTGTTCCTGGGAAGCAGCTGGGGAGCTCACTGCAGTCTGGCATTTTGGAGAAAGGTGCTTCTCTCAGTAGTATTCCTCAGAAGAAGGTTCATTTTCATTTTTAGTAGCAGCTCCGAGGGGCTGCTGGAATTCCTGTAATAGCAAATGACATTTCCAGCAAGGATAAAGCCCCAGCTGCTGGCAGGAGCTCCACAGGTTATTGTGGAGAATCACTGAAAAGGCAGAGCATTGATTCTGGAGTGATTTTTGCAGGGAAGTGTCTGTGAGAGAATGGGGAGTGAGTGGTGCACTGGGAATGGTTTTGTCTAAGATTCAGAGAGGAGCTGACAGCTCAGGGCTCACGGAGCTCCTGGGGATGCAAACCAGGCTGGGAATGCCCAGAGTGGGTGTGGGGGGATCAAAATTCCCCTTTTCCCTCAAGCAGGAGTGGCTGCAGGAAGGGAAAGGCGTTGCTGTGCATTTCCCTGGGAAGAGATGAGCTGCAGAGGAGCAGAGCTGCAGCCAGGTCCTCGCAGCAGCTGCTGAAGAAGGTGGCCTGGGGAACAAGAAGTGGGGCAGAAAGAAAAATATCCCTGGAGATGAGGTGGCCACAGTCCCAGAGTGGGTGCAGGAAGCTTGTGGTGATTCCCTGCTCTGGGAAGGAAGGGTTTTGTGTGCTGGAAAAGAGCTCAGCCAGAGTGCAGATAAGCATTTTAACACTGGGAGTTGAGGTTCTGTTGTCTCATGTTGTGGTTTCACAACACATCCACCTCAATTACTGTTTCTTTGTTGCTGGGGAGCACAAGCAGAGGAGGAAAATAATAATTTAAATTTAACTCTGCTAAATATACATGAGATTTCCTGGGACAAAGAAAAGACTTCTGTAGCTTGAGGGGGTGTTGCTGTGCCAGATTTCAGAGGCTCTACTACAGCCAATAACGTTCTTGGAACAGCTTAGTTGGAAGCATTTTTACAACATTTTTTAGGCAACACAAATACAGCCATTGCCTCCAGGAGTGTATGGGATTGCTCTGGAAGTCACACCAAGTATATCTGATAGTTACTGGATTTATTTGGGGGAATTAGAGACAGTCCAGGATGATACAATTTGCAGATCATGCCCTTGAAATTTTGAGAAAATGTTTCAATATGTGTGTCTGGCCTCACTTTCCTCAGATGATTTTGGTCACATTATACACATTCAGATATTCCAAGGGCAGGGGCTCTGTGTTTTCACTCTCCCCAGGACAATGAAGCCCTTCCTCAACTCTTGTTTCTGAAACTGCCTTGTAATGAAGACTCCAGCTGCCACATGATGCCAGTTACAGCAGATCTAAGTTGACTGCCGTTCATGGGTCAAACAGGGAGTAGATAATTCTCCAATAAACATGCCCTATTAGAAAAAAATCTTCTCTCTAGTACATGGTATTATTCTGAGGCACTTTCTGATAAATGGGAATTGGTTGCACAAAACATCTTTTTAAAAACCTTAATTTGATAACGTGACTGCTGCTAAAATAATTGATTTCTGAACTGGTAGAGATGGTGGCAGTTCTATGTTGCTGCCTATTCTACATTTTATAACAACTTGAGGCCAAGATTTTGAGGCATTTAAGCATCCCCAGGCCCATCAGGGAATTTTCTGCTCCATCCACCAAAAACCCCCAACCGTTTTGCCATAATGTGTAAAGGTTCATGTGCAGTGTCACAGGACAAAATCTCACCTTGTCCTGGTTATGCTCTGGATTCACAGCTGGGAACTGATGCTTTTGTTTTAATAATAAATATCCCCAGAGCCACATTAAAGTAACAAGTCAAAGCTCATCATGCTGAGGGACTCTGCTCCTCAGGGTGAAATGTTTCCACGAGGAGGGGGTGGATATTTTGGGGGTCAGAGCACAGGCCAGTGGCACTAGGGGAAATGCACTTTCCCCAGGCAGCCTTTCCTCTTGGGAGAGGTGCTGCACTGCAGAGTCCTGGGAAGGCTGCAGGAGACAGGAATATTCTGAGTTTTGCAGGAATGAGGTCTGCCCGGCCCCCTCCCCACACTCCTGTCTCAGGGGCTCCGTGCTGTGCCCAGGGCAGCTGGACCAGAGCTGCGAGAGGATTTTTCCCTCTGCTTGCTGAGCACTGCTCTGACCTGCAGAGATGATTTCAGAGTTGGATCCAACGATCCTTGGGGTCCCTTCCTTGAGGATACCCTGGATTCCATGGTGTGAGCCCGTGCCCCAGGCAGCATCCAGCACCAGATGTGCCAGGCAGCATGTGCCACGGTGGGGAATGGCAGAGCCAATTGCAGGGGCGCTGGAGCGAGGCAGAGCCGTAAAGCAGCGCTGCAAACAATGTTCATCAATTATGCCATAAGTACTGGGCCACGATAAAATCAGCAATTAAGGCCAAATGCTTATTAAGGATTGAGAGATTTAGTGAGAGCTCAGTGGGCCGTGAGGAGCGGCGCTGGAGCCCGGCTGATTCCTCTGCTTTTCCCAGCTCACACACAAATGGCTGCTGCTGTTTGCCACGATTGGGAATGGCAATTCCACGGGCAGGGCTCTAAAAGGCTGAGTAATTTGTTACAAGCAGGTGATGATGATCTCTGTAGGGAGGGCAGGAATCCACTGTCTCAATAACCCAATTCCTTGTGCTGGTTGTGCCTGCTGGTTAGGTCACAATTATGATTCCTGGCCTAGGTGGTTTTTGGTTGTTTTCTTGTAGACTGAGAAAGCCACAAATTGAGCATCAGAGATAGTTGGTGTGTTTGTCAAACCCTGACATGAGCTTGGAGCATGCTTTCATATTCCCAAGTATATTTTAAGAGCTCCTTCCCTTGTCCTGAAGGAAAAAAAGAAAACAAATTATTATTGCAACAACTGGATTGAAAAGCACTTTTTATCATACTTGGAATCCCCTGTGTTTTTTTGCTGCCTTCAGAGTAGAACCCCAGGATTTGATTGGTAAACTCCTGCTCACAACCTGGGCAGATTTCCTTTATTGCTCTACAGGAATTGGCATTTCAGTGTAGGAAAAGCAGCAGATCGAGCTGAGGACTAGGAGAGCTCTCTGTATGCATTGTGCATTAGCATAGTTTCAATTATATATAAAGTGTGCGTTTCTAATTCAATTTAGGTGCCAGTGAAACAGCAGCCACTGAACAGTGGATATTTACAGGCTCTCCAGCACGGAGCTGAACCCAACCCCACTCCCATTATGCTCATCACATCAAGGGGAATCATCTTCCCTGAGACTTCTCTGGGAACCTTCCAGAGAATGCTGAGAGCTCAGAGAGCCTGTGCAGGGCACAGGAGGGACAAAAGGAGACATCTCCCAGTCCTGTGCTGGGTGTGGATCAGGGACACAGTTTACAGAGGCCAAAACCCCAGGCTGTGCTGTGTCCTCCCTCAGCAGGACAGTGGCCAGCTGCGTGCTTTATGGCTGAATTCCCAAGTCCATTCCAGGTCTGTGAGCCATGGATCACTGCAGGGAAATCCTGGGCTCCAGCCTTAAAGGAAATGGAAGCAGACATTGTGTAGATGCTCCCCCAAAGGCAAAGGGAATATCGAGCCAGCCTAAGGAAAATCTGACACAGGGCAGAAATGGGATAGGTTCTCAAGAGCAAATGGTTCCATTAAGTCCAGGGAAGTGTTTGTGTCCTTGGAAGTCAGAGCTGGCCTGAAGTACTGTGTCCATCCAGGGCACTCAAAAACTGAACAGGCCTTGATGTGCTAAATGAGGTTACAAATCATTTAAACAATGCTTCCAGAGAAAAATTGTATTTCCTTGTCCCTCTGACTGTGGTTCTTCCCTTTCTTGCCTTTGCTCCTCGTCCTCTGCCGCACACCCACTACAGAATTTTTGTTGTTCTCTAAGTGCCAAATTGCTTCCCTCCCTTCACTGGATTTTTTCTAATGTTCAGACTCATTAAGGCCTGGGAGCCAGGACGTGCAGAACAAGGGGGTCAATTGTGCTCCCACTTTCATGGTGCGAGCCCAGAGCAGCTCTGTGGAATGCTGCAGGAAATTTCCATGAGCCCTGGCAGAGCTGCTGGGCCGGGCAGCTCAGGGGGAGCTGACTCAAACCTCCAGAGCACCGGGAGGGCACCAAAGACAATCCATTACCCAGGAGCTGCTAGACTGCATGGGAATGAGAAGGGAAATAGCTGGGAGGCAGCCAGGCTGTCCTTGGGACAGGTGTCCTTGGGAGCTGCTGTGCTGTGGGGCTCTGGGAGAGGAGATCAGGGTGGGTGGGCACTGGGGACATCCTCTTGGCACATCAAAGAATCCCAGCATCGCTGAGGTTGGAAAACACCTCCAAGACCACCGAGCCCGCCCCGAGACCAGTCCCAGCCCCGTCAGCCACACCACAGAGATGGAGCTTTTCCCAGCAGCTGGTTCCCTTTTCTAGATGCTGTTCCCACAGGATAGCAGTTGGCACCAAGAGCACTCCTGTGGGAACAGAGAGATCAGGAAGGGCAGTGATTGTCAGGGCTGCTCCAGCCACGGGCCTGATTTAATGGGATGGCTGCCACCCAGGTGAGCTGAGCAGGGAAGTGATGCAAGCCGGAGCAGAGCAGAGAGGTCACGTAAATAACATCGTGCAGCGTTTGCTGTGAGCAAGCAGAATGTGAGTCGGGCAGAAATCTGTCTCTGTCAGGGACTCCTGCCGATCCATTTCTCCATGGATCAGCTGCACGTAAAGTTAATCTGCTTATGCAGCAGCTGAGAGGCTGAGATGCCCTCAATGCCCTCATCTCATCCCTGCATCCACAGTCTCCAAATCCCAGGGGAGCAAAAATTCCATCTGCATTTGGTGGGACCACCCCTCGTGCCTCTCCTCTCCCCTTCTGCCAGGCACTGGGTGGGACAGGGCTGAGAGGGAGTGAAGTCACCTCTGAGGACACAGCTCGTGGCAGGTGTCCCTGCCCATGGCAGGGGCTGGAATGAGATGAGCCTTAAGGTCCCTTCCCACCCAAACCATCCCATGATTCCATGATTCTGTGGGCTGGGGTGGAAGCTCGTGGGTTAGAGCCTCAGTGCCACTCAGACTGTCCTTATCTCTGTCCTGGGTGTGCAAGGCAATCACACGTGTGTGTGTGCTCCAAAACCTTGCCTGGCCTCCATGGATGGCTCCTTGTCCTCACCAGCAGGGTCAGCCAGGCTGCTCCGGGCAGGCTGCTCTGACCAGTGCCATTGTGCAGCCCCAGGGGCTCCAGTGCCACGAGAAGGAAAAGAAGAAAACCTTTATTTTGTCCTAATTTAAAATCAGCCAAAGTGTGTAGGTTGGAAGATTCAGTTCCATGTTTGTAAATATCTGTGGCAAATGTGTAACTTAATTTGTAACTTATTTGATTTATTTCATTTGGAGTATCATTCATAATACCTCCTCCTGTATTTTGCAATAACATTCATAGTCACATAGCAGGGGCCAACCAGAATGAATCCGTGATGCTTCCCTGTGATTCATTTCTAGATAGAAACCCTGGAAGATGATTTACATTCAGTGCAGGTGCTCTCTATCATGTTGGACTGTGTTCCTGATCACCTGGCCAGGTGGGTCAGCAGAGCCCCTCCCCTTTGGTGTGCAGTGCTGCCTCCAGCCCCCTGCCCTGCCCCAGGGTCCTGCTGGGCTGCAGGGAGCTGGTCTGTGCCTGCAGTGCTGTGATGTCCTGCTGGCTTGGCAGAAGGGCTCCAAAGAGTCGTTTTTGGGGTTTAAAGTATAACACATTATGGTAATGTAATGATTCTTATAGGCTGTATGTAAGTGCTATAGGATCTGTATCTTGTATTAGATTGGTTAGTGGAAATTAGAATATTCAACATAGAAGAAGATTTATTGTATTGTAAACGGGAAAAGCACTCTCTTACTTCTCTCTCTTACCCCCTTACTTCTTTCTCTTACCTCTCCCCCACTCTCTTTCTGTCCTGCTCTGAGCTGTGGCTGGCAGCTTTCAGCAGGGCCCTGTACACCCAGGCCCTTTACAATAAACTGCAAACTTCCAGACCAGCTCATAGAGAGCACCTGAGTTTGTCCTGACCACCGTCCCCCCAGCTAAGGCTCCCACAGGGAGGGGCTGAACACATGAATGTGCATCCTTGGCTTCCCTGTTCGAGCTGCATGTCTCAGGTCCCAGTCACATGCACCCCTTTACTGAGCTTTATTTAGCTTTGCTCTCTGGAGGAGACCACAGGCAGCACTCTGAGAGTGCTTCTTCCTGATTGCTTTCCCTTTCCAGCTGCATTTAGCAGGTCAGCCAGCAGGACCTCCTGCACCTTGAGCTGTGTCCTAGGAGCATCATTTTTCCAAGCCCCCTCATCCTCACTGGGATTTCTCTCCCTGCTTAGCACCACACACAGCAACAATCCCATTCTCATCACCTGAGCGCCTTCGACAGATTCTCAGTCTCAACAAGTTAATTGGATTAAAGTGTTTAAAAAAAAATCACTTTCACAGTGAGACATGAGCAGAAAGCAAGATGCTTCTCCTTACCTAAGAGAGCAGGAGCCATGCATTGTATCAGTTAATTGGTTCAGCTAAAACTGGGATAATTCAGTCACTCCAGAGTGAGTGATTTAATAACAAACCCTTCAGTTCACAGCAGCCCAGTGCTCAGGGTGTGTGAAGGAGTGCAGCAGGCTGTGCAGGTAGGGCTGTGCAGCAGGGCTGTGCAGGCAGGGCTGTGCAGGTAGGGCTGTGCAGCAGGGCTGTGCAGGCAGGGCTGTGCAGCAGGGCTCTGCAGCAGGGCTGTGCAGGCAGGGCTGTGCAGGCAGG
>WBND01001505.1:4237-21135 GCA_013398595.1 Tychaedon coryphoeus
AATTATTTTAAAAACCCAGGTTCTAATTCTTTGTAATGCCCTCATTATGAATTAATAAGTTTTCAATTTCTATAAAGAAGAAATTTGGAAATTTATGCTTTGCAAATTCATTACCAGTATTTTAGCTTTCCTTTCAAACCAAACTGTAATAGATTTCTAGTTTATATTTTTCAAATTATCAATAAAATGCTTCATGCACACAAATCAGGACCTCTTCTAAAACCACCATCTAAATTTCAAACTTTAATTCGAGCCAAAATTTCCTTTATATATGTTAAAAAAAGAATATTTCTCTATAAGCCCAGAGGGAACCCAGCCCACACTTGGCCACATCTGGCAAGAGCAGCATTTCTGTGTGTCTGGGGTACCTGGATGCTCCTCAGGAGGGACTAAATGGAGAAATCAAATGCAGAAATAAATCCTGGCCATTCAAAAAGCATCTCTCATTTATCAAGAGTGGTGTCACAGAGCCTTGCTGGCCGGAGGGCAGCTGCAGAAGCCTGTCCTGGTGGGGACATCCATGACATCCCCTCTCCCAGCCACCCCTGCTCCTGCTCCCACCTGCATCTCCATCCTCTGCCTCCGCTCTGCTCCCATCACTCACTGGCCAAAATGATTTTAGCAGGAGGAAAAGTTCAGAGAAAAAGGCGAAATCGAGTGATTTCCTCTCTCTAGGCTGTTCTGGATCTCCTTTTGTGCTTCCCCAAAAGAAGAAGAGGAACAAAGCAGCAGAGAAATCACCAGATTTACCCTGAAAAACAAAACAAGCAGCCGGCAGAAACAGGGTCAAAGGGAAGAGGAGCCTTGGTGGCTTTGGGGAGAGTTCCTGTTTTAAGAAGGCCCCTCAAATTTCCTCCCCTCCCTTGCTGTCTCCAGGCTGTTAATCATTCAGTGATTTCTATTTGCAGCAAACTCTTCCACCTCAGAGCAATTTCTGTGTGCCACGACTCTGGTGAATTAACAGTGGGCACTGCCTTGGAACCCAAAGTGACATAAAACTTCTCTTTGACAGTGGCTGCTACTTTTTCTTTCTCCTGCATCCATTTATAATTAAGGTTTCTTAATTTTTTTTTTAAGTGCAGGGCTTAAAGGAAAGGAAGAGCAAGACTTGAGCAGTGCTTTCTGTGCAGGGTGAGCTGCACAAGTGAAGCAGGCAGTGAGTCAGCATCCTCTCCTGCCTCTGCTGGCAGCCGAGCTGTTGCTGGGGTGACTGTCACAGGTGACAGAGCAGATCAGCCTTCCCAGTGTCCCCAAGCCGAGCCAGGACGTGTTTTTCTGAATATGTCAAAGCAAAAACCAAAAACCAAAAGGCAGGCTGCAGAAATCCTCCATTCCACCCCAAAAACCCCACCCCCAAATTGGTTATATTGTTATTCGAGGCGTAGAGAAAAGGAAAAAAGGAACGTGGTGGTTTTGGAGGTTGTGTAAGAAAAGTCATTTGAGAGAATTTTTAAATTGTTTCAGAATTAATTTGCTATTGCTGGCTCTTGTTGGAAAGGACGTGGGTCAGCAAAGAGAACCTGACCTGTGGCACCCATGGGTCACCTCCTGCCTGGACTGTCACCCATCACACCCCCAGTCCCGACAGGATGATTAAGAAGGCAAAAAATGATTCATTTGCTCCCCCTCACCCCACTTCCAGCCTTGCAAGCAGATTTCTGAGCGGGGCTTCAGGGGTTTTCCCCAGAAGTGCTGCAGCTGACAAGCAGGAAATCTGATTAAAAATAAATCACAGGCTTGAGCTGCCGAGCTCAGGTCCCTGAGCCCTTTGCAGAGGAATTCCTTTGCTCCAAATTTTTGCTGGTTTGGGTTTTCCAGCTAGAAATGAAGCCTCTGCCAATGGCTGGGGAATGTTTGGGAGCTCCAGCTTTACCTGCAGGCTCTGCAGCTCTACCAGCATCCAGATGTTACAGCTAAATGCAGCTCTGTCAGCATCCAGATGTTGCAGCTAAAGCTAAAGTCCTCACTTGTGTTTGCAAATAAATTCATCTCCCCTGTACAAAATGCCCCTTCAATAACAACCTTACAGCTGAGGGGGGGGTTGGTAACAAGCCAGTTCCCAGCACTGGTGATTGGGGGTTAAACTGGCTGGGAAAATGGGGAGGACAGACAGAAGGGTCTGAGGCAGAAGAGAATTTCCTCTGGATTTCCAGCTGGAAAGGGAATGCTGACAATCTTAGACCTGTACTCAGGGTGTGGTTTTTTTTCTCTCAAAGCACTGCCCAAACATTAACTAATGAACAGAGCCCAGGAATCTGAGGCTGCACTGTGTGACCTGTGCAGGTTTTATTTTCTGTTTAGTCACTTCCTTGGAGCCCAAAAAGCCAAGGACAGAGTGCTGGGGGATCCAGCCCTCAGGAGCATCCTGGTCTCTGCTGTGGCTCTCACTGCAGCCAGGCAGAGTCACTCTGTTTCCTTCCATGATTTCATCAAACTCTAATGGAAGTCTGATGGCTTCAGGGTAACTCTACCACAGTGACTTTGCTCCTGTGTGTGTTAGAAGGCATAAAAATGTGAACTACAAAAGAGGATTTTCTCTCCCTTCTCAGTTTCCTCTCCCTGTGTTTCCTGCTTTAACCACCAGCAGTTTCACATCGTGCAAAACCTGGTGTGTGATTTTGGTGAAAGGCAGAGGTCCCTCAGTTTGGTTTTTTGGGTTTCATAGTTTCAGAGGGACTGGGGGTACCCAGAACTGGGTTGGGCTCCCCAACCCTTTTCATCCTTAGAGATCTGGGATGCTCTGGAGAGCAAGCCTTGCTGTCCCAGGGCTGGTTTGTCCCCAGGCTCAAGGTGTTGATGCACAGGGTGCCCAGAGAAACTGTGGCTGCCCCATCCTTGCCATGTTGGACAGGGCTTGGAACAGCTTGGGATAGTGGCAGGGGATGGAATGGGATGGGATTTAAGGTCCCTTCCCACCCAAACCACTCTGGGATTCTATAATTCAGTAAATGGTGGCTCTTTTCCATGAACACATGACTGAGTGTCCCACTGGAGCACACCATGATGGCAATGCCTCATCCCTCATTATTTCCTCCTGGGTTGTGTCACTCAAACTCCTGCAGCCTCAGATTCCATCTCACTCCTTTCTAACACAATGTTCACTGAAGGAGCAAGTGAAAAGTCACAGAAAAATCGGGAGGATTGGGGAAAGGCAGAAAAATCCAAGAGACAAAACAGGGTTTGAAGGTCCTTGGCAGCTGCCAGGCAGCCCTGTGGCTGTCACCAGGATCTGTGCTCAGCTGAGACAGCTCCCTGCCCTCCACACATCTCCTCACCCAGCTCCCACAGACCTCATTGCTGAGAGCCCCTGGTGCCAGACAAAACAGGGTTTGAAGGTCCTTGGCAGCTGCCAGGCAGCCCCGTGGCTGTCACCAGGATCTGTGCTCAGCTGAGACAGCTCCCTGCCCTCCACACATCTCCTCACCCAGCTCCCACAGACCTCATTGCTGAGAGCCCCTGGTGCCAGGCAGAGCAGAGCCCAGGCTGGCTCCAGCCCAGCTGCCCAGCACAGGAAAAATTGCTTCATTTCTCTGATGCAATTTATTTTTCTGAATAAAACTGCCTAAAGAGTGAGGGAAAGGTGGAGAGGGTGTGTTTCAAAAATAAACTTCTGAGCCTGCACAAGGGATGCTTTGTGGCACAGCGGTGACTTACAGATTCCCTGACTTTTCTATGGAAGGCAAAACCTTTTTCCTTAAAAACAGAGTTGTTTGTGCAGCTGGAGTTAGGCACCAAATCACCCAGAATTTCTTGAACGCCGTCTGAAAATTCAGCTTAAAATACTGTTGGAAAGAGACCAAACCCATATTTTAGGGAAAAATTTTCCAGCTGCATTGATTTAGAGGGGGATCAGTTGCTGGTTTTGGTTTTAGGGGCTGCTGACACCAAGAGCTTTCCCTGCTGTGGGATGGCATTGCCCTGCTCTGGGAGGCTGTGAATGCTTGTGTCACCTCACTGAGTGACTGTCACCAATCACAGCCAGAAGTGACATCCGTGGAATAAATTATTCAGGGGCCAAACAGTCCCTCCTGACCCACAGGATGGTTTTTACTCCCAGAAATTGGGGTTTTCACATTTTTATGCTGAGTCTGTGTCTGGTACTCTTCCAGTATCACCTTGAATCTCTGAGGTGTCCCTGATTTTCCTGCTCCCCTCTCTGAAATGCAGCTCATCCTCCCCTCCCGCAGACACTGGTAATGAAAACACTGTTGTCTCCCAGGATTTGTGGTTAAATTGCTTTGTCAATGTAACCTTAGACCTTAATGACCAAATAATGCCCTGCAACAGGAGTCGTTGGGTATCGTTTCGCTGTCATTGTGGAGGCCTTGGAATGTGATCCTCGTTCCTGTGGTATTTGCATTAACATCGTTTGGCCATCATAATCCCACCCAGTTAATCACATTTTTAGGATATTGAAATGGGTCTAACTCCATCCTGAGTTGAAACCCCTGGATCCTCAAAGGTTGGATGGGATTTAGCTCCATTAAAGCCGACGGATGACGGTGATGCTGAGTAATTTGGCTGATCTTTTTTAGCCACTGGAACTTGTTCTTCACTTCCCAAGAAATGCTCTTGCTCAATCCTCAGCTTGGTGGGAAACAACCCATGAAAAATAGCTGCTGTCCACGCTGGGTTATTTTGGGGTATCAGTTCAATTTTCACTTCCCCCTCTCCCCCCCTCTTCCCCATTCTCTGGAGGCATCCAGCAGTCAGAGGGGACCCCAGTTTGGGTTTGGGATCCTGTCCTGTGTGAGAGAGGCACCTCCAGTTTTCCCTGGGGGCTCCCAGTGACGCTTTCCACCTGTGCTGAGGGCTGAGCAAGCCGCAGGATTTACACAGAGCTGGATTTTCCTCCCTCTTCCATATTTCAATATCTCAGCTGGGAAAGAGAAACAACTCTGCAACTGTGAGTGCAGTGAAAATCTTCTGGTGTAGGATTGAAATAGACTCCAGGTGGGAGGCGAGAAATACTCCCTCCATGTACAGAGGAGAAACTGAGGCACGGAGGGACCGAAGGATTCACTGCAGGGCTGAGCTATACCTGGAGTCTGACTAAGGCAGAGACAGGAATAGGAATGGTGTGCTCCAGAGTTAGAGCTCTAAATCCATCCTGGGAAATCAAGATTCAGTTCCTGTCCTTCTCCCTGTCTCCCTGGATGGCGTTGGTGGAGAATTTGTCTTAGCCCGGAGAGGAAACCCTCACTGGATGCTTTTGTGGCTCCGTGAGGAGATGAGAGAGGATCCCTGATTTCTGGGAGTGAGATCTCTCAATGCACTCCATCTTGGAGTACACTGGGAATAGCATCCCAGTTCTGGAAGGGTGTGGGGATGCTCCCACCTCCTGTCTCCAGAGGGGAGAAGGTGAGGGTGGCAGCACTGGCCAGTCAGGAACCAGAGGTTGTGTTGTTCAACTTATTCCCTAATTACTGGGAGTCAGGACAAGGGGAAATGGCCTCAAGTTAGGGAAAATTTCTTTCCCAAGATATGGCACTATCACAGTCTCAGCATGGCAGGGGTGGAGTCCCCATCCCTGGAGGTATTTAAAAGACACATGGATGTGGCACTTGGGGACAGGGTTTAGTGGTTGCCTTGGCAGTTAGCTGGACAGTTGGACTCCATCACCTTAGAGAGCTTTTCCAAGCTAAGCAAGTCCACGAATCTGTGATTCTGTGGTTGCTCCAAGTTAATCTCAGAAGGTTGGGTTGATGCTGAACTGTGTTTGCTGCCAAGCCCCTGCAGCCCTGCCTGTGACTGGTGACCTGGGTGACAACCTTGAGCCTTTCTCCTCTTCTCCTTTCTTGTCCATTCTGAGCAGCACAGGAGGGCTCATGTTCCTGAGAGGAGAAACCTGGAGGGAGTTAAAGCTGTGCTGCCTGGCTGGAGCAGTTGGGGCTTTGCTGTGGGAGGACAGACAATGCATTTGCAGTGCATTAAGGTATTATTGTGTGCTGAGAGGTTTCTGATCCTGCGAAATAAAGACGAGCAGATTTGTCCCAGATTTATCAATGGAAGCAGAGTTCCCATTGAAACGGGAGGGAGGGGAGGGTGGCTGAGATCCTGCTCCCAGCCAGGCTGGGTTCTGTACACTCTGTCTGCCTGCTGGTGCTACCAAGGAGAACTTTGTGGGGGAGAAGGACAACCCCAAAATGCTGCTTGAGAGGCACTGGGATTCATCAAGAAGGAAGGAAAATTGCAGGGTGGAAGCAGGATGCTAAGGCAGCCCCACAGCTGGGAATAACTGAGAGCTGGGGTGAAGGTCCCACATGTTTTGTGCAGCTCATATACCCCAGGGGAGGAATGCTGGGGGGATTCCCCTTGGGGTCTGGGTCTGGCTGTGGAAAGAGGGAAGTTGTTCATCCCCTCTGCTTGGAAATCTGCCCCGAGAAGGCCATTAAGGGAGGAAGAGAGCAATGCTTGCTCTGCTTCCTCAGAGAAACTGGATGTGCTGTTCCAGGGCAGCCTGTGGATCATTGCACAGGGGGATTTCTTAAATGGCCGTTAGGAACAAAATTAAATTTGTTGAGACCAGATGCAGGAGAAGAGATGGATGAAAAAGCAGAAGGAGATTTGCAGAGGGAGCACTGGGACATCTCGCCTTAGCAAACCACAGCCTGGAGGAGATGGTTTGGTGCTGCACCCAGCTTATGGGAAAGCTTTGGCCAGGTTGGACACCAGGAGATGTCCCTTCCCCTGGGCTTTTGTTCCCCTTCCCTGTGCTCAGAGTTCCAGGTTTTGAAGCCTGACCTAGACCACCTCTGTTTCTGCTTGACAAATGCTTGGCTTGCTGCAGCTCCTGGATGCAAACCCCTCCAGGGAAGATGTGTGAGGCTGGTGGTGATGCTGCTGCTGCATCCCCAGTGCTGCCCCAAAGCTCTGCTGGAGACCCAGGGCAGGGCAGGGGCTGAGGGGCAGGGCTGGGCAGGAGCTGCCCCTCGGCTCTCTCTGCCTGCAGCGCTGCTGCTCGCCTGGCACAGCCTAATTGGCCTTGATAGGATTACAGGGAAGCAGCAGAGGAGTAAACACAGGGCCAGGAGGCCACGAGGAGAAATCCCAGCACAATGCCTGGCCAAAGCCACGGGAGCGCAAGGGTTAATGTCTGCTGCTGTGCTGCAGCTATGGGGTAAGGGCTTCATCCTGCTGCTCTTAAAGGAAAGGCTTTCCCAAGCAGCATCCCAAAGGTTTGTAGCTCTCTCGGTGATTCCTGATGGGTTTGCCCCTCACAGATGCAGAATAAATTATTGCAATTATGGGAGTTACACCTTGTGCCTCGAGCCTTGTGTCCTCAATAAATGTTTATGGTTTGAGGCAGCCTCATTTGTTTGCTTGAGACCAGACGACTCTGATTTATTGGCAGAAATCCTAGCAGGGAAAAGGGATGAGCCAGACAAGTTTTTAGCTGCTGCACACATATGAAGGGTTGATGTTTATTTATTTTTCATGAAAATAAAGCCTCAGACTTGGGTGGGAACTGTTGCTGACAGGAATTTTTCCAGACCTACAAGCTACAAAGGGAGATGAAGGGTTAATGGTGCTCCAGGGCTTTGCTTCCTGCCTTGTCTGGGTTTTGGGATGGCTGGGAGATGCTGTGGGGTGGAAGGGAGGAGTGGATGCTCTCACTGGGAGCATGTTGCTGCTGCAGGAATGGTGGGGGAGCAACTTCCCAACTCCCTCCTCCCAGGAGATCCACACTCTGAGGAAAAACTGGTGTCAAAATTGGGGCTTAAAACCAAGGATGGAGGTGGCAACAAGGGACTTGTGTCCAAATCTGGGGGGGGTGGCACAGCCTGGAAACGACTCTCCTTGTGTGGGGTGAGCATCCATCTTCCCATGCACACCTTGCTGGAGCTCATTCCCTCAGGAATCCTCCTGGGACTCTGGTGGCAGAGGGTGGGCTCAGCTCAGCCAGGCTCCATCCTCACTGTTCATCTGCCATTCAGAGTCTGGAGTTGGCTCTTGCACCAATATTTATTGTTCCCTCCCCAGATCTGGGTGTTTTGGACAGCTTGTTTCTGATTTAAAGCATAAATAAGTTCGATCTTTTCATCTGTTGTTCTCCCTACCTTCTGGAGGCTGTGCTGGTTAAAAATAACCGGGATGATGAGCTCAAGTGGGGACGGTGGAGGGGTTTTAACCTCCATGGTGGCAGGACCACCCACCCGGCTCCAGAGGGGAATGCAGGCTCCCCCCTCGCCCCTCCCAGCCCTCGTGGTCGAGCTCTTGGTCCAGTGCAGGGTGTCCCTGCCCATGGCAGGGAGGTGGAATGAGAGGAGCTTTAAAGTCCCTTTCATCCCAAACCATTCCATTACTTTTTCCCGAGCTGGGAGCTCCCTGAATTGCCTAAACCCCCTTGGCACGTGGCTGGGATTAAAACACTGCAGCTATTGCAGAGGGGTGGAAAAATGGGGATCCAGGGGAGAGCTGGGAGTGCAGAGATCAGAGCTTGTCCCGGGCACACATCTCCTGGGGATGGGGTGTTTTCCAGCTCTGGGCTCCAGCAGAAAAAGGTTTTGCCTGAAAAAGTCCCTTTTGCTCACGATTGAACTATCTGCTTAAGAAGACCAGTTGAAGGGAGAAGGAAAGAAAAAGAAATATAAGGGTTTTGGCTTTCTTGATGGAAAGTCTGAAATGCAGGTTTAGGTTCAGCCTGGAAGCTCCTTGGTAGAGGGATAGCTCAGCTTTGCTTCTGGGTTTGTTTTGGTGGGGGTAGCACATGCACACACATGTGCACACACACTCATGGACACACAGACATGCACACACTCTCCTAGACAGAGGAAAACAATCCCCAGCCTAGCCCAGACCCTGATTCAAAACAACTGTTGGTTCTGGCCACGCTGTCTGCTTTCCACTGCCCACAGCCTCCCACCGTGTGAAACTGTGCTGAAAACCAACAGGCAAACCCCAAAATTCAGAGTCAAAATTGCATTTCACCTGGAGAAGGGCAGAACAACTCTTTCTAGGCAGCGGTTCTGCCAGGAAAAAAACCCGTGTCCCTGCTTGCAGCCGGCTGAGCAGCAGAGGATGCTCCGGGGAGGAGACTGAAGCCCCTCGGCGCTGCCTGGGGGAGGGATGGGGCTCCCCCGAGCCGGGCAGGGCCGGGGGGCTGCGGGGCAGGGCCGGGGGGCCGGTGGGTGTCTCCGGGAGCGGTGACTGAGCGAGGCGGTGCCAGGGCTGGGGGCGGATTTTTTGAGAAGAGCCTCAGCTCCTCAGAGCAGCGGCAGCCGCTGGAGGAGTTGTGCGGCTGTTGCTCCCTCTCCGCCCGGAGGAGGAGGAAGAGGAGGAAGAAGAGGAAGAGGAGGAAGAAGAGGAGGAAGAAGAGGCTTCGGCTGCCGCCTCTCCGATCCCCCCCTCCCCTCCCCTTCCCTTCCCCTTCCGCCCCACACCTTTATGGACGAGCGCCGGAGCCTGCTCCACTCTCCGGCCGCCTCCTCCGCCGGCCGGCAGCCGCGGGGCGGCTCGGGCAGCAGCCACCACAACCTGGGCTACAGCGAGCCGCTGCCCCCCGCCGCCCCCCGGCCGGGCCCCGAGCCGCGCCAGGAAGAGGGCGAGGAAGGGGAGGAAGGCAGCATGACCGTGGTGGCGGGCGGCGGCGGCGACCCTTCTCCGGAGGAAGGGCAGCATCCCCCGGCGCTGCTGGGCGGGGAGCGCTACGATCAGCCCCCGGCGCCGGCCGTGCCCGCCGGGCAGCCCGCGGGCGCTGCGGAGCACGAGTGCTGCGAGCGCGTGGTCATCAACATCTCGGGGCTGCGCTTCGAGACCCAGCTCAAAACCCTGGCGCAGTTCCCCGAGACGCTGCTGGGGGACCCCCGCAAGAGGATGCGCTACTTCGACCCCCTCCGCAATGAGTATTTCTTCGACCGTAACCGGCCCAGCTTCGACGCCATCCTCTACTACTACCAGTCGGGCGGGCGCATCCGGCGTCCCGTCAATGTCCCCATCGACATCTTCTCCGAGGAGATCCGCTTCTACCAGCTGGGGGAGGAGGCCATGGAGAAGTTTCGGGAGGACGAGGGTTTCATCCGGGAGGAGCAGCGGCCGCTTCCCGAGAAGGAGTTTCAGCGCCAGGTGTGGCTCCTCTTCGAGTACCCCGAGAGCTCCGGGCCGGCCCGAGGCATTGCCATTGTCTCTGTGCTGGTCATCCTTATCTCGATTGTCATCTTCTGTCTGGAGACCCTGCCTGAGTTCAGGGATGACCATGACTATGAGGGAACTGGGGGGACCTTCGGGACAGGCGGTGGCCCTCTCCCACCCGATGTCTTCACCAACTCCTCATCCTCGGCCGCTTCCATGGTGTCATCCTTCACCGACCCTTTCTTTGTGGTGGAGACTTTGTGCATCATCTGGTTCTCCTTTGAGCTGCTGGTCCGTTTCTTTGCCTGCCCCAGCAAGGCCACCTTCTCCAAGAACATCATGAACATCATTGACATTGTGGCCATCATCCCCTACTTCATCACGCTGGGCACGGAGCTGGCTGAGCGGCAAGGCAACGGCCAGCAGGCCATGTCCCTGGCCATCCTCAGGGTCATCCGCCTCGTCAGGGTCTTCCGCATCTTCAAGCTCTCCCGGCACTCCAAGGGGCTGCAGATCCTGGGCCAGACCCTCAAGGCCAGCATGAGGGAGCTGGGCTTGCTCATCTTCTTCCTCTTCATCGGCGTCATCCTCTTCTCCAGCGCCGTTTACTTCGCGGAAGCCGACGACCCCAGCTCGGGGTTCAGCAGCATCCCTGATGCCTTCTGGTGGGCCGTGGTCACCATGACCACCGTGGGCTACGGGGACATGCACCCCATCACCATTGGGGGCAAGATCGTGGGGTCTCTGTGCGCCATCGCGGGGGTGCTGACCATCGCCCTGCCCGTGCCCGTCATCGTCTCCAACTTCAACTATTTCTACCACCGGGAGACGGAGGGTGAGGAACAAGCCCAGTACATGCACGTCGGGAGCTGCCAGCACCTCTCGTCCAGCGAGGAGATGAAGAAGGCTCGCAGCAATTCCACCCTCAGCAAGTCCGAGTACATGGTGATCGAGGAAGGGGGGATCAATCACAGTGCATTCAAACAGGCTGCCTTTAAAGCAGGCAACTGCACAGCCACAAACAATCCCAACTGTGTGAACATCAAAAAGATCTTTACGGATGTTTAAGACAAACCCAAACCAAACGAACAGCAGCAAATCCTGAGGATGCGGTAAAACAATACCAATAATAATACCAGTAATAATGCAAAGTGACTGTGTGTCGGTGTTGTGTGGAACATGCACCATCGTCGGTCTGTGTGTGCCCTCGTTTTTATACCTTTATTTTTTTAGATCCTTCCTTTCTAAAGATCCAAAAGTAAAAGGATTTAAAAATCTCTGAAGAAGAGGACAGCTAAAGGGTAATGAGAAGGAAGATGAAGACAAACCACACTCACTGTCAAAACAGGTGTTTGTTCTGCAACGTGTTGCAGGGCTGCTTTGCTTTTCAGGCTTTTGGGGAACCTCTTGCTTTGCTCCCGAATTTCCCCCTCTTTCCCTAAGGGCAGTGTGTAGCCAATCTCCCTTCCATCACATAAAATAACTTGTTGGATTAACAAACCCGGACTGGGTGGAGAAATGGGGAAAACATGAGGCAGAGCGTACTGGGAGGGGGCTGGGAGGAAATAACCATTTAATTCTGCAGAGAGTCTCTGTTACCACATCGTTAAATGCTGCTTAATATTGAAACATGTGATGTGCCATTACGGGCACATCCCAGATTCCTTTTTTCTCCCCATTAGCTCATTTATGAAATTCTAATCTGGTCAGAGACCGAGTGCAATCAATGCTGATTTAAATAGAAAAAAAAAAAAATTCCTAAGCCTTCGTTTTCTATTCTGGATTCCTTTCCCCTGTAACCTGATGGAATTTTTTCCTCCAATGTCAAGTTTGTGGCGGTGCAGCAGGGATGCGTGCGGGAGGAGGGAGAGGAGAGGCAGGCTGGGATGTTTTGGGGAGCGGTGTCGGCACGCAGCAGGATCCACGACGGGAGGCTGGGAGCCTCCGACCCGCCCAGCCGGAGACAAAGGGATATTTCCTCCTCTTTTTGCACTGCCTTTGGAAGAGCTGCAGCCGCTTATCACCAGAAGATTAAAGCGGCGAACACGCCTTCCAGCGGAAGTCACTGATTCCGACCGGAGTGATGCAGTTGCCATGGTGACCACGGTTTCCTGGGAAACCCCCAAAGGTTGTCATGGCATCCCTTCTCCCATCCCCCTTGCTCCTCGCTCTTCCCGCAAAAAGCCTTTCCAGATGGTTCCAGCTCCTCCATCCCACAAGACATCGTGGCTCTGCACCCCCTTCCTGGTTCCTGTCCTGCTGCTCCTCCCGTGTGCCCCACAAAGCACCCACAGGCAATAGCACCCCCAGATCCACCCATCCCTCACCTTGGCACTGAAATCTGGGGGTGAGGCTCGTCCTGCTCCACTGAGAACCACCCCAAACCCAGTGGGAGCTGGCACCGGGAAGCTTGGCCAGGGAACCTTGGCAGCTTTGGGGACAGTAAAAAACAGGATTGAAAAATAACCAAAAACCCCACTGGAAAAAAATCACCGACTTCATCTTCACGTGTGCGCCAGGGGCCGAGGGACATCTGACGGGATCAGGTGAGCTTTGCACGGGGGAGAGTTCAATGGAGCCACGATTTGGGCTTTTTTGGACAAACCCCACGTTCTCCACAGCTTACTTTCATTCTCCAGCTTATCCTGCTGCTCTCGGGTATTTTTATACATGTTAGATAAAGTGGGATCACATCCTGTAGCTCCTCTGATTGTATTTGCTTTTTAGTGCTGTGAGGGGAGGAAAACCCTGCTGCTTTTCTGCAGCTGGATTGCTTCACTTCTGTGCTAAAAAGCTGATTTCAGTGGTTTAGTGCTCCCATCCAGCCCTGCCGTCGACACAGGCCAAAAGCAGCTTGGCCTCGAGAGCTTTGGCTCCAGCTCTGCTCAGTTTTGCTGGATTTTGGGTTAGAAAAAGCCAAATTCCTTCAAGATAGCACATGGGATGCTGTTAAATACCTACAGCAAAGAGAAATTTGGCCCCAACCTGTGCAAGTCACACATTTCCCAAGGCTGTGGAGGGGGGCCTTGTCCTGAGAGATGCTGGCCATGCCAAAATTGGAGTTTAGCTGGGATTTTTTCCAGAGTCAGAAGGATCTGGATGGTTTGCAGCACCCTCCCTTAGCCACGGTCAATAAACCCAAGAAAAACATCAGAGCCCCTTCTTGGCTGGCTGGGGTGTGATTATTTATTAACTACCAGAGTTTTAATCAGCTGAGGGTCCAAGAGGTGATCTTTCTTAGGGAGATGCTCTGGAACATCATGGGAATTTACAAACCTGAGATCCCTGGGATTCCTTGTCTGGAATAACTGGGAACACCTCAGTGTGCCTTTTCCCCAGGCTGCAGTGGGCTGAAATGTCATTTCTGCCTACGAGCTCTCACTTTTTATTGTTATTCTCTTTTTATTGTTATTAAAGCTTTCCCACATGCCTATTCCTAAAAGGAGGGTTTGAGTTTAAGAGCAGTGGAAACGTTGCACTCAGGAGAGTTTGCAGATGAGTTCTGGGTTTTCCCCGTGGCAGCTGCACAGGGTATGGGAATCACATGTTCTTCTGGAAATGGCACAGAACAATTTTCAGTTTCTCTGTCACCTAAAATAAGCAGAGACCTTGCAGGTTGTTAGTTTGTTTTCCTGACTCCTCCCTGCCTGATTTTGTGGGAGCAGAGTAGTTTCAAAGGGATTTTATTGACAGTAAAAGATGCTTTATGGAAGAGGTGACAAGGAAACCACTTCACCCACTGGGATAAAAGGCAGTTTGGCTCTGGTAGAATTCCAGAATGGATTGGGTGGAAGGAGACCTTAAGGATCATCCAGTCCCACCCCTGCTATGGGCAGAGACACCTTCCACTATCCCAGGTTGCTCCAAACCCTGTCCAACCTGGCCTTGGACACTTCCAGGGATGAGGCAGCCACAGCTGCTCTGGGCAACCAATACCTGACCTAAATTTCCCCATTTTCACATTCAGAAAAATACTTTTTTTCTGAGTGGTATCACTGAAAGACAAAAATTCACTGCTGCTCTGTCTTTTAGATACACCCCAAAGTGTGAAAGTGGAAAGCTGGGGATATCCTTTGGGTGTTCTGCCCTCTCTGCATCTTCCCCTGCTGCTGTCTCGTGGGTACCATCCAGGGAGGGAGACGGAGCCACTCGAGGCACCTGCCCCAGTGGAAGGTGCCCCATGGCAGGGAGCTGCAGCTGGATGATCTTTAGGACCTGTTCCAACCCAAACCATTCAGTGGCTCTGATAAAAACCTTCTGTTCCGTGGTCTGACAGCTTCTCTGGAGCTGCCTGCTGCACATGGTGTGCCAGATATTGGAGAGATCCCTGAAACACGGGGCTCTCCACACTCAGCTGTTGTTTCAGTGGCTCTGCTCTCCTGCCCTGTACCCCATTAGGACAGGGCAGTGTTTCAGCAGCCACTGGGGAGTAACAGAGGAGCCTTGGCTATGTTGGGCTGGCCTGTCCCTAAGTGCTTGGAGGGGCATCATCAGCAGAGTCCACCCAGACTCAGCTTTTGACATTAGATGGAGGGAAGGGCATTGCCACGAGCTCCTGACGCTTCCCAGCACCCCAAGAGCAGGGAGCAGGGTCCCTGCAGCTCTGGGCAACCCCAGCGTGGTCTGCACTGCCATGTCCTCCCTGTCACCCGAGAGACACAGTGACACTGAGGGATGGCAGTGAGGGAAGAGGCAGCTCCCACCCCAGGGCAGCCCCAGGAGGCTGGAGCTGCCTCCCTGGATGCCTTCAGTTCATCACAGAGTCAGAAAGGTTTGGCTTGAAAACAACCTTAAAGAACATCTTGTTCCAGCCCCCACATAGGGACACTGGGGGCTGTAGAGCCTTGTACCTCCTATTTTCTCTTTTCACAGGTTCCTGCCAGTTCCCCTTTCTCTCTGCCTGCATTTTCAGACCTGTTCCCCTGTTTCAGACCTGGATGCCACCTTGAAACACATCCTTGGTGCTGGGGGGTGCAGCAGCTGCGAGCCTGGCTCCTCCACTTGGCACTTTGACACCATCACCTTTTTCTCCTGCTCCTTTGCCCTCTTTTTTTTTGTGTGTGTTTTCAGGCCTGAGCTCCTTGAAAAGGTTCTGTTGTTCTCCAGCACAATAGATGCCCTTCGGGTGCTTGGGGTGGCCGGAGCAGAGCAGTATCCATCCCACCCCACGTGTGGACACAGACAAGAGCTGGAGATATCTCTTTCCTCCAGGAGGGTTAAATTTCTTCCCAGGCAATTGTTCCTGCTCCATCCCTTGACAAAAGAAATCGTTTTTGTTTTTAATCCGCAGTTTATGGGCAATTAAGCAGCGGCAAAGGGCGGACAAGTGCTTTCCCCGGCAGAATGGAAGGAGCCAGCCCGGGTCACTGCTCCGCAGGGGTCTCTCCTGCAGGGATGCAGGGCAAGGAGAGCGTTTGGCAGTGCTTGGCGTGTACGGGGAGCGTTGTGTGTAAAATCTGTTTAATTGTGTAGTTTGGAGCCCTCTCCTGCCAAGCTTTTAAAATATGCATGTCTTGGTGCGAGCACACGGCGGCTCCACCGCCGCCGGAGGGAAGCAGAGATTGGTTTTCCCTGTTTTTAAATGCTTTAGAAACAATCTCTGGGTGGGCTGCAGACCTGGGAGTGCGAGCAGCCAAACGGGGTTTAACTGTGCCTTATTTTGCCCTTCGGTGTCAGTTCTGGAAGGAGATCTCAGTGCCCCATCATCCTTGTTCAAGGGCATGTGCGGGAGCAGGGAAATAAGGGATTTCTGGATGTTGTATGATCTTTGTATAGATTATCTGCAAGGTCCCTTCCAACCCAAGGCATTTGATCATTCCGTGGTTACAGGTGCTGTGGACAGGGCCGTGTCCCGGGAGCTCTCACTCCCACGGAGCTGCTGCTGCTCCCCTGCCCCCTCCCTGCCCGGGGTCCTGCCCTCGGCTCGGCTTTGGGGCTGTTGTGCAGCTGCAGGATGTGTTAAGGATGGGATGTTGCTGCCTTTCCCCATTCCCCGAGGTGGTTTTTGCATGGCTGAGGTCCAGGCAGTCCCAGTGCAGGGTGGCATCAGCCCTCTCCCTGTGCCACAGGTGGGCATTGAGCACGGAGGGATGGAGCCATGTGATTCTTTTCCTTGGAAACAGTCCTGGGGCCATGGCCATCACCACTTTGAGGAGGACATTTGGGGGATATTTTGGGTGCCCCGAGGTGGCCTTTTCTGAGCTGGGAATCACTTGTGCAGCAGTGGAGGGTGTTGGATCCATTTCAAGGGCTGGTGAGTGGGGGTGCCTTTGGTCAGAAATGGGACTGGCACCAGGAGGAGGCTCCAGCCCCAGCCGTGCCTTAGGGAAGAGCCATCCCCTGGCAGGGACACATTCAGTGCTGGGGGATCCCTGCAGAGTGACCCCAGGAGATCCCTGCAGAGTGTCCCCAGCCTAGGGGATGGATCCCTGCAGAGTGACCCCAGCCCAGGGGATCCCTGCAGAGTGACCCCAGGAGATCCCTGCAGAGTGACCACAGCCCCAGGGGGTGGATCCCTGCAGAGTGACCCCAGGGAATCCCTGCAGGGTGACCCCAAAGGATCCCTGCAGAGTGACCCCAGGGGATCCCTGCAGAGTGACCACAGCCCAGGAGATCCCTGCAGAGTGACCCCAGCCCAAGGGATGGATCCCTGCAGAGTGACCCCAGCCCAGGGGATGGATCCCTGCAGAGTGACCCCAGTCCCATCTCCCAGTACCTCCCAGCTCTTTCTCCAGCCAAAGCTCTCCTGGCTCCACTGTGGTTGAGGCTGGGGTACAAACGAGACCTTTCACTTCTCCTTGGCTCCCTGGACAGGCTGATGGGTGATG
>WBND01001505.1:22598-34636 GCA_013398595.1 Tychaedon coryphoeus
CCATTGTTTCTTTAACTCTTAGTGTTAGCCTTATCTACCAGCAAATCCACAGCTCGTTTGCGGATTCCTCTCATTAGGAATGATTAATTTCCTTGACACTTGTGATTCCAATGCTTTTCTCAGCATGTTGGAGCTCTGTTGCTTTGCTCCAGTGGCTGCACCTCATTTTCAGTGTCTCTGAACGCCCTGGCTGGGCGGGCTGGGGTTGGATGTGTGGCTTGTGGGGAAGATGAGCCTGTTGCCCCCTCTGCTTGCCCGAGCAAAGCTGCAAAGTGCAGGCAGGTTTATTTTGAAGCTGACCAAAGCTGCTTTGCTTTGCTTTGCTTCCTCCAAAGCACCACCGTGGATAGATGAGGGAAATCCTTTGGGGTTTTATGGGAAGCTGAAGGTTGGGATGGAGGATGGAAGGGATGAACAGACACTTTGCAAAGTGATTTCTGAGTTTGCAGAGGGCTGAGTCTGCTCTCGGTGCCAGGAAGGAGCGGCGTGCAGGGCGATGCTGTGCCATTCCAGGGTTTGGGTTGGTGTCTGGGCTGGTGCCCACGGGAAATGTGTCCCTGCCCCAGGCCTGGGGGCTGTGAGCACTGTGCGATTTGCTCCCTGGCTCTGGCCAGGTGGGCTCCTCCGTGCCTCAGTTTCCCCACCTGTAAATGGCACCGAGCAGCTTCAGGAAATGTTTGCAATGAAACTCTTGGGGAAGGAAGAGGCAGTTTTGAAATACAGAGGAAGAAACGAGGACTCCTCCAAAAGTTTTATGGGATTCAGCTTTCTCGAGGCTGAAAAAGCCTGCAACCCTGCCGTGGGTACCCCAATAATTCAGTTGTTTCCCTTGGCTGGAGTGAAGCCTGAGGTTTCACACAGCTTCCCAAACTGCCTGCTCTGCCTTCAGCTCCCCATCAGCATCCTCCTCTTTGTGATTTCTTCACTCTGCATCTTCCCTTTCCCACCCTTCTGGCCCATTTCTCCTCAAATCTCGGTGAATTTAGAGCTGAGAACCCTTCTTCCTTCTCCTTCCTTCTTGGAGCTGCCATTGCAGCAGGTCAAAAACCAGACAGAAGAAATTTGGGCTTAAAAATGGCCCTGGCTGCTGGGAATTTGAGTTTGCAGGAGGGATGAGGGAGGAGTTGCTGTGAACTGGATGTAGCATTGAAGGTTTGAGGGCTTCTCTACCTCTGCCTGCAGCTCGGTGGGTGCAGGTGCTGAATGATAGCCCACACTTTAAATCCCTCAGAATTAAGGCAGGGAATCCTTCTGCAGCATCAGAAACAAGCCTGGGCTGTTCTGTCCCAGGAATTTTCAGGGATGTCTCTCCCATCCTGGTTGCAAGATGCCCTGAGAAAATGCAGCGAGCCTGATAAGGACAGAGTGGAGAACATGATCTGGATCCAGCTGGGTTTCTCACTTGGGACATCTCCTGGGAATTTGGCCTTATTGCTGTTTTTTCTTGGCCAAACAGCCATGCAATTCCCTTTACACAAGCACCTTTATCAGCCAAGCCTGGGACTCAGCCAGACATATCAGTTCATTTGATAAGATCTGTTTTCTTAACAGAAAACCTGTATTGATTGGCATCAGTGAAATCTTCCTCTTTAATTCTGTATTAAGACTCTCAGCCATTCCAGCAAATTGTTTGGGATCAGTGATGGATGGTCAGACCCATCATTTTTGCAGTTCACTTTGTTTATCCCTTAAAAAACTGTCCCAAACAGGAGCTGTTTTCCTTCCTCTGGAAGGACTCAGGAGATGCTCAGTATTTGCACTCCCAGGAGCTGTTTTGCCAGCTCTGAGTGTTTAGATAGAAGTTATTTGGCTCAGCCAATTTTAAAACATCTAATTTTTATGGCTGCTGTTTAATATCCTCTGTTTCTCTTGGGATGGAGAGGATTTCCTCACCCCTGGACAATGGAAAGACATCTGGATCCCTTCAGGAGCCTGAGCAGCAATAGATCCTGAATGCTGCTGACTCTCACTCCCACTGCTGTTCTCACTGGATCCAGAGAAATGACACCATTGTCAGGCTGAGGATTTGGCATTTCTTTCTTCACTGGCAAGGATACAGCTTGGAAAGGCTCCAGGGTACCCCCAAGCACTGGATTATTTGCCTGGTGGGAATTAAAATCGTTATTTACCACTTCATCAGCAGAGTGCCAACTCCACCATCACCTTCTTGCCCAGTGGCATTTCCTGGGCTGAAGGTGCTGTTTGGGTCTAATTTGTGTATTTATTTGTTTGCTGAGTGTGTAATGCTCCAGTGATCCTTGAGGATCCTGGCAGTTTGGAGCCCTTCCCAGCTGGCAGGTGGGAGGGGTTTAATCCCCAGCAAGCCCAGTCTAATAAAGCAGAAAGCCCTGTTAGCTTTAAGCCCAGGAATGGTCCTGCTGGCACTTCAGGATTAGCTGGTGCTTGAGCTGCCTGGGCTGAGATCCTTGCTCAGAGCACTGAGCCCCTCTGGAGGCTCATTTCCCCAGGGCTGCACTGCCTCTCAAGGGGATCTTTGCTCCTGGCAGGAATTCCCATCTCCTTCCTTTCTCTGCTGGATTTTGGCATCCCTGGAGCATCATTCCTACGCCCCTATATCCTCACCATCCCTGCATCCTCATCATCCCTGCATCCTCATCATCCCTCCATCCTCATCATCCCTGCATCCTCATCATCCCTGCATCCTCATCATCCCTATATCCTCATCATCCCTACATCCTCAGCATCCCTGCATCCTCACCATCCCTGCATCCTCACCATCCCTGCATCCTCATCATCCCTACATCCTCACCATCCCTGCATCCTCACCATCCCTACAGCTTCATCCCTGCAACTTCATCTCTGCAATTTCATCATAGCTGCAACACCATCTTCTGTGCATCCTCGTTATCCCTGCAACATCATCCCTGCAACTTCATCCCAGCTTCATCTTCATCATCCCTGCAACTTTATCCCTGCACCATCACCATCCCTACAACCTCATAATCCCTGCAAAAGCATCCTCATCATCACTGCATCCTCATCATCCCTCCAAATGCATCCTCCTCATCACTGCAACTTCATCCCTGCATCCTCATCATCCCTACAGCTTCATCCCTGCAACTTCATCTGCAATTTCATCATAGCTGCAATATCATCCCCTGGCATCTTAATCACCCCTGCAGCTTCATCCCTGCAACATCACCATCCCTACATCCTCATCATCCCTCCAAATGCATCCTCATCATCCCTGCAACTTCATCCCTGCAACTTCATCTCTGCAACTTCATCTCTGCAATTTCATCTCTGCAATTTCATCATAGCTGCAACATCATTCTCCCTGCAGCCTTATCTTCCCTGCAGCATCCTCAGCCCTGCACCCCCATCACTATCCCTGCATCCCCATTATCCCTGCAACATCTTCCCTGCACCCTCATCCTCCCTGCATCCTCCTTATCCCTGCAACTTCATTCCCACACCCTCATTTCTGCTGCAGCTCCATCCTTGCAGCATCTCCATCCCCACATCCTGATCCCTGCAGCATCCAGAGAGAGAATCTCTCCCTCCTCAGTGCATGGGTCCCACCTGGCACATCCCCATCCTGCCTCTCCCTTTGGGGAAAACAGGCTGATTTTGGGGGCTGAGCTGGGACCAGGCAGGCCCTGGTGCCTTAGGCTGGGCTCTGAGCTGTGACTGCAGCTCCTCCCAACCTTCCCCTCATCACCAGATGCTAATGAAGCACCCAGCTCAGACAATCTGATCTGGGCAAAATCCAGTGCCACGGTGTGAAGCAAAGGCAGGGCACAGATTTTTTGGAAGATGAGAGGGATAAAGACTTGCATGAAATTTCTAGAAATCTCAGTGTCTCAAACACAGAGCAGAGCATCTCCCTATATTAAAATAGGAGGCAGTCCCTTGAGTGGAGAGCTATGGATGCAATTCAGGCACTGCATAAATTGGGGGATTTTTGGGCCTTTTTCTGGACACCCCTATCTCTAAATCAAAATGGGATTTTGGGTTTGTGCCCTGTGGGAGTGGGATCAGCCCTGGCTCCTCCCATCACCTGGACTGGATTTATAAAATCAACCAGTTGCTCAATGTCTCGTGAATTACATCAGGTCAGAACAAACCCAGCTTGATTAAGATAAAAACATGAGGAAAACCCACTTGGCACTAATTATTCTGGGTTTGGAACTTGCTATTAATGTGAGATAGCAGTTAATAACAAGAATATATTTAATGAATCTTTTCCCTATCTTTAGCTCACTTTAGACTGTGTGGCATCTAGTCCATTAAAGAATTTTAAATAGAAAATGTTCATTTTTCATTAGTGGGAAATGAAGTTGGGAATTTGTCAGGGGGGACAATGTGCAACTTCTTTTCCACTTTAAAAAAAAAAAAAGAAACCTGTTCTTGTTTTCTAAAGCAGGCTGTGCATTAAAGTGGTTCTTTGCTTTGCCCTACAGATGACAGAAGAAGTTTTGAAATGAAGACCTTCAGGACTGTGTTGAGAAATAAAACATCTGCAAGGAAAGGACAAACATCCTAAACATCCCCGACACGGTGACCAACGCTGCTGTGGACTCAACTGACAGAGGGCCTGTCCTCCCCAGCTAAACCCAGTCCATATTTCACATATATATATATTTATATATGGAATATCTCCCACCTTATTTGTGTTTTCTAACAAGTGCATTATGTAGAAGGGAACATCTTTGGAGCCAGATTATCTTCAACTCACGTGCAATATAACGAGACTGAGCAAAGCCAGGAAAAAGGAGGAGGAGAGCTGGAAGTCACTTGGACATTATTTCAGTCTTTTTTGAATATTATTTTTTGAAAAAATCTCTTCAAAGATGAAGCAACCAGAAAGGAGATGTTAAGCAGAGCTGCTAAAGCTCAGTCCAAGTGTTTTGCTCGGGGTGGGAGGGAGTGGGGGGAAATTCGGTTGCAGTTGCTGTTCCCTGGCGAAGGCCACGGGCTGTTCTCTGCTCTTTGGGAATAATTCCTGTTCCATTTTTCTCACTTTCCTGGAAATGCCCTTTATAAGTAGCTCTGTGCTGTACCAAAGGCTGTGATTTACTTCAAGTCCTTATTTAGAAAGAAACATCTCTGCTGGTGCTGAGGGAAGGAGTGTTGAACAGTTGTGCCTTGCTATCAGGATCACTCCACGAAAAAATAAGAACAAGTTAAATTTCCAGGGTAGAAAAAGCCTAAAAACCCAATTCTTGTCTGACCATGCTCCTGCTTCACTTCATGAGAGCTTCTCTGCCCTTTTCTGCACTTCCACAGCACCCCAGTCTTGTGGGAGCATTATAGTGCTGCCTTGCTAACTCTGTAATAATCGGGAATTCCATCCCTCCTTTGCCCGTTGCTGTTTCATTTTGCACATTGAGGTTTTTGGTGGCAGGTTTAGAGCTGTGGGTTGCCCATGCTGGGCTGGGAAGCTCTTAAAGCTGGGCTTTCTATAACCTCACTGTGCTTCCTAGGACTGCAGGGATCAATATTACCCTGGTGCCACGAGATAAATGATGTGCAAAGGGATAAATGATGTACAAAGGGATAAATGATGTGCAAAGGGATAAATGCAAATGGCAGAGGGGTTGGTGGTCTCTTCTGCTTCTGGCTCCCCCTTTTCCCCTTTCCCATCATTATCCACCTGCCCATGCTGCCTCCATCCCAGCTTGGAGACTGAAACCCTCCCAGCACAGCCTCCATCGGAGGAGCAGAGTGAAACTTGGAACAGCGTTGGATTTAAGGGTGAAAATAATGTTGGAGGGACTCAGATGAGCACAGGAACATCTTTATCTGCATTGCAATAATTCCCTGGGAATGGTTGGGAATGGTAATTTGGACTGGACAGAATCAAGGGAGCTGGAGCTTCCTCTGGAGCAAAGGCTGCTCAAAGGGAGGTAACAGCAACTAAAACCATTGTGTGTGAAGCAGGCCCTTGAGCTGATGCTGCTGATTGTGTTTGGTGTCCAAGGACAAGCCTTGAGGTCCCCAGCAGGCACCTGGAAGGTGGAGCAAGGACCACTCCTCCAGAGAGAAGCACCAAAACCTGGATCCCTCCTCCAGGGGAGCTGTTTGCCTGCATTTCACATGGAACATCCACAGGAGACACTCGTGGGATGCCTGGAGGGGAACCCCAGTGAGGATGCACCAGAACCAGCCCCTGGAAGGAAGCCTGGGAATGGGAAAACTCAGGACTGTTCAAGGCAAAGCAGCCAACTGTCTGCACCACGTTTCTGTGCTTTGAAGTTGAAGGAGAAAGCTGCACACAAAAGTCAGCTGAAATTCGGGTTGAGAAATTCCCTTAATGCTGGGAAATGATGTGATCCTTACACGGAATGCGTCGGCTTTGGTGAGGTGGCGTTTATTTTGTTTGTTTTTTAAACACAGATAATTTCTTGGCTGCAATTCCTCCTGCAGGTGCACCACTGGTGGTGGAGACTTGGTTCATGGCAGGAGGGCTTGGGAGGCCCAAACACAGAAGTCTCCAGGGCTCTGCACAGGTGCAGGTTGGGCAGAATGGGCTGAGGGTGCGAAAAGAAGCAAAAGTGTTAAACCCAGCAGTTTTAGTCAATTTAATCAGTTGGAGAATGAAGAGCAAATATGGATCTGGCTCTCAGTAGGACATTGCTCCTCTTGCATTTATTCCCAGCATGGAAGAAACCCCGTGGCCACTGAAGCTGTGGGTAAATGAGGAGAAAGGGCTGGTGCTGCTGGCACCTGGGTTTAGCGCGGCTTTACCAGCACGAGGTGCAGAGGGAGGTTGGGATGGGGGACCAGGATTGCTGGAGGAGCACATGGAGCACGTCCCCGGGCCCATGGAGATGAGCAGGGAGCACCAAGGCTCGCCAGGGAATGCGGGGAATGGCAGAGGTGAAAAACCCGCGCTGTGAAACCAACGCGGTGCGGAACCCGCCTGCGCAAATCCCAGCTGATCATAAACTCGGTTTGGCCGTGCCCTGCCTGGGGGCCAGCCCGTGGTGGGGTGGGGAGAGGGAGCCTCTCCATGGGATCTTCCAGCAAATTGTCCCTGTGGCAAATCCCTGCAGCTGGGGCGCTCCTGCAGCGTTCCTGCCCCTGGCACCGCCAAACTCAGTATCCCTCCCTGTCCCTGCACAGAGGGGCTGTCCCCTGCCTGCCTCACCCCCGCACTGAAATGAATTATTGCTCTGGCCATAAAACCTCAGAGATCTTAAAGGAGCTCTGTAAAAGGAGCAGGAGGAGTGTCTGGTGTTTGGGGTGAGGCTGAGCCGTTTCCATTGGGGGGAACTCCCCACTGCTCTCCCCACTCTCTCCCCATTGCTCTTCCCCATTCCTCTCCCCATTGCTCTCCCCATTGTTCTCCCCATTCCTCTCCCCACTCTCTCCCCATTGCTCTCCCCATTGCTCTCTCCACTGCTCTCCCCATTGCTCTCCCCACTGCTCTCCCCATTGCTCTCCCCACTGCTCTCCCCATTGCTCTCCCCACTGCCGTGGAGGGAGCTGTGGGCAGGCTGGAGGGGATGGAGCTGGCTTTTTTTTGGGACACCTCACCTCCCAAACCACTAAGGAGCTGCAAAACACATTTGTTTGCAGCCTCCCTGCAGCGTGACAGGTTCTCAGTGTGCTCTTGAGCCTGCAAAGGAGACTGAACAAAGCTTTAGCAGCTCTGAAATCGTGAGAGACTGACCCCAAAGCCACTTTTCCACGTGCTGATGGGTTTGGGCTGCAAACAGCCCCAGCCCCCATAAAAAGAGGGGGCCCCAGGCTGCCCATAGGGCATGTTGAATTGAGAATTGATTTTCTGGATTGCAGCACAGACCTGGATCTTGGGAAGCCCTGGTCCCAAAGGTGTTATATTTAGTTTCTTTTGGAACATGATCTAGTAGCCCTTAAAATGGGGAATAGAATGTATCAGTACTAAAGTTATTTTTATTTTTCACCGGTGTTACAGAGAGCTTTTTTATGGTTGTGTGTGTGTGTGTGTGTAACATAATTATACCTCGTCTGTTTTCAGTCGCCACTTGTTACAGCATCTCTCTGTTAGGGCTCAAAACTGTATTTTGACTATTAAAGTGATGGGAAAAACCTTATTCCTTCACCTGGCTGTGTTGGTGGGTCCCACCCACCCCCAGCCATCTCACTCTGATGACAATCTTGCCAAATTCCACCTCTCCTCGTGTTGTACATCCCGGCGCTGACGACGTCGCTCCGTGCTCTTGGGTTCCTTGTGCTTGCTCGCTGAGCCAGCTGGGTGTTAATGTGCTTTTCCACAAGAACTGAGATTTTGATAGTCCTTAACTGTCAGTCCAGTGTATTAATCTGTGTTGCCACCACTCTGAGCCCAGCCTGGTGTGTGTTGCCGATAACCATCGTGCCGGGACAGCCACGGCAGCACACGGCTGCCTTTGGCAAGGGAAGACAAATTAAAAATGTATCCAGTCAATTAAAAAAAAACCCAAAAACAACAAAAAAGAGCGATTTAATGATGGCTGACATCAAGAGAAGATCCAAAAAATAGCGTGCTTTGATTCCCATAATCATCCCAAGGCAGGCTGCTCATCTTTATTCATAGCCCTTCAAAGCCGTGCTCCGAGACGCTGGAGCAGCTCGGAGCTGTCGTGCTCAGACAGAGCTCTTTAGAGGCTGAACACGCAGCAACCCTTCCCCTTTTAATTTTAGGGTGCAATTAAAGTGATGAGAGCTCTGCTGTTGGCTCCGTGCTGGCAGGAAAAGCGGATCTGGGGAGCAGGGCTGGTGTGGGGTCACGTAAAGCCGCTGCTTTTAATGCCGTGGTTTAAGCTGGTTTAAGAAGGCAGCAAAATTAGAAAGCAAAAGATCTCCAAAAGTGTTCCAGGGCACTAACGAAGGCTCAGGGGACGCAGCACAGGGCCAGGGTTTGGCAGTGAGGCTGGAATGGGCTGCCAGAGGGAGCACTGGGCAGCTGCTCTGCCCTGCTGGATTTGGGGGAAAAGTCAGGATTTGGGGAGGCTCTGGCACTGGGTGCTCAGAGCAGCTGTGGCTGCCCCATCCCTGGAAGTGCCCAAGGCAAGGCTGGATGGAGCTTGGAGCAGCCTGGGATGGTAGAAGTTGTCCCTGGCCATGGAAACAGGATGGGCTGTCCCTTCCAACCCAAACCACCCTGGGATTCTTTTAATTAGTGATTCTGTGATTCCTGCAGTCCCATCCCAGCCTCCAGCCTCTTTCCACAGGCAAAGCCTGCAGGACTGACATCTCAGAACCCAGCCTCGGGCGTGCTGGAGGCTTCAGTACCTCACACACTTGGGTGTTCTCTGAGCCAGGTGTTCAAATGCTGGTATTGCTACTGAATCCTTTTAAAATTAAGGAATTTCTGAGATAGATTTTTTTCTTCTCTTAGTGCTCCCCACTCTCCTGCATTGCACAAATCCAGCTGGAAGTCTGTCTTTCAACCTGAGATTAAAGCCAAAGCAGCTCTGGGTGAATTAACTTACACATTCTAATCCCCATATTTTCCACCAGCCTCTGATACAGGTAAATTAAGTTTCTTTTTCCCATTTTTCCTGCTTTGTCCACAATGATATCATCAGTGCAGCTGTGAAGGGAATGGTCTGAGATGGTTCTGACTTTTGTTCTGTTGTCCATAACACATCTCTGACCATTGCAAGGCCAGGCACCACTACTGGGTATTAAATGCATCACTGCCATTCCAGAGGATGATTTCAGAGCAGGAGAATTTGCCTGGCAACACACAAGTCATGGGTAGAGCTGGAATTGTGAATCAAAAGGCATTAAGTAGAAATGTAGTCAGGGAGTGCCTGAAATATTGGGATTTCAGTGCAAAGCTGTGTTGGCTGCCACGTCCCTCGTGTTGCCATTGGTGCACTGAAATTAGACTTGGTTATCCCAAGTGCAGGAAAACCATCCCCACTGCTGGAGGTCAGGGATTCCTGAATTTGGCACCTTGCAAAGGAGAGCAGGCTCTCAATACATCACCTGAGACCCCAAAATGTGGCAAAAGGAAGGCTTTGCATCATCCTCCAGCACAGGAGCAACTGGTGTTTTTTAATTTCCCATCCTTTACTATGCAACTGATTTTCATGGAATCTTCCCAGGATGGACATGGCTGGATATAGTTTTCACTTTGCTTTCCTTCCTTCACATGTGCAAGTGGGTAATGCAGAAATGTTTCCATGACTGTCTCCCCTGGGACATGCACTGGGTCTATGAACAGTGAAATATTGGGAAATTCTGTGTATCCAGCTGGAAATCTGAACTGGTCTCTAAATCCTGACTAATCAGGTGCCACAGGAGCGATGCAATTTTGGACTGGAGATGTTAAATGCAGTCTTGTTACTCTGAATTCATTTTAAATTCTGGTTTTGTCAGTGGGCTGTGTTGCAACTGTTTCCAACTTGGGGTTTTTTTATACCAGTCTGATGCTAAAACCAGCTGCTGCATCCCCCCCCTCGTCCTGGTGACTCCACCATGGTGTGGGCCTTGTGTTCAATTCCTGGTTAAAAAAAGTGATTTTTTTCTTTTTTCGGTTGCGTGATTTTTTTTACCTGATGTTGAATTTATTTTTTAATTTTTTTTTTCTCATTAGAACTTGAAACTGTTCTTTCATATGCAAAGTTCAATAAAAAGGCTGAACCGCAGCGTGTGGTGTTTGATACTGAAGTGGGTGAAGAGGAGATGGAAAATGGAAAATAGATCCCAAATGGAAAGGGAGGTGTGAGCATGAGGGTTGAGATGGAAAATGGAAAATAGATCCCAAATGGAAAGGGGGGTGTGAGCATGAGGTTTGAGGAGTGCCCCTTTATGTGAACTCATATCTCAGGATGAAATGATCTGAAATTTAATGCTGTTCACGAGAGTCAAATTTACCCTGCTAGAGAAATAAAATCCTGGGGTAAAATCTGCACATTTCCAGCATCCCACCCAGCCCTGGGGCTGGGGAGCTCCAGGCAAACCCTTCAAATGCTGGTGATGTCACTGAAGGGATGATGATGATGATGATGATGATGATGATGATGTTAAAATGTGGATGATGTGCCACAGGAAGGGAGGTCCCTGATGGGGACACCAGTGCAGGAGGAGGGGTCTGAGCCACCTGCTCTGATCACAGATGGGAATCCTGCAAAAGGAGCTCGTTTGAAAACCTTATTCTTGGCTACAAACACATCTGGGAGCTTCACCCAAAAGTGAATGTGGCCAAAGAGGGTCAAAGTCTTGGTTTAGGTTTCTGGTTGCCCTAAAAATGTTGAAGTTGTTTCTCCTGTGTTGTCCAGAGAAGCTGTGGCTGCTCCATCCCTGGGAGTAGCCAAGGCCAGGCTGGGGGAATCTGGGCAGGGGGTGAAACACGATGAACTTTGAGGCCTCTCCCCACCCAAACCTTTCCAAGATTCCATGGTTTGATGATTCCACGATGAAATTACCTGAGCTGTGCATACAGGTGCTGCTGTGCTGTGTCCCAGGGCCAGAGGTCCCAGGCTGCTGCAAGGGGATTTTATTTCAGTGGCCACTGAGCCAGGAGCATGGACTGTGATCCCAGGTGATGGGTCATTTCTGCAAATCCCAATTCTGGGACTGAAATCCAGGAGGAAATGCTGAAGAGGCTCAGCAGGAGCAGCAGCCACGCTGGGCAGGGTCACCCCAGGGGAGCTCAGCAGCAACAGAGAGCCTCAAATTCCTGAACTTCCCAAAACATCTTGATGCTGTTGGCCTCAGGAACTGTGATGGGGGCAAAGAAGCTCCAATAAAGCAGCACTGAGTGCTGGAGCTGCTCTGTGTGGTTTCACCTCTCTCTGCTCCCGAGGTTTGCTGTGGGCACCAGCTCTGCTGGGGGAAGATGATCCATGGTGAGCAAAGTCAGCTCCAGCTCTAAAGCTCCCAAATCCTCTCGGAGTGGCTGTGCTGGATGGCACCACGGTAACTCCTGGCTGCTGTGGGTGGCAGGGCAGATTTTGGGCTGGTTCAGGGGCTCTCCCAGGTGGGTTTTAGCAGCTCCTGCTGCTTCTTTCTCTGCTGTGACCTTGATCTCTGTATCAGCTGCCCGAAGGGTTGTGGTGTCTCCAGCTGCAGGTTTTTTGATGTGTGGTGTCCTGGTT
>WBND01001505.1:52953-65939 GCA_013398595.1 Tychaedon coryphoeus
AGAGAGTCTGGGCCTGTTTCTGTGGAGATGCTGAGCATCCCAATCTCCTCCTGACAGAGAGTCTGGGCCTGTTTCTGTGGAGATGCTGAGCATCCCAATCTCCTCCTGACTCTGAAAGGTGCAAAAATGAACTGCAAAGTGTCTCAGACTGAGGATGCTAAATTAGGGACTGGGAAGCAGAAGGGTCCCACAGCTGTGTTAGAGTTCAGCAGGCCCCTAAACAGGGTTAGTCAGGTTCCTTTGCTCCTGCTGAGGAGCATTTCCCTCTCTGCAGGCCCGGAATGGAGCTCTGGGGCTCTCTGCTCTGGGGAGGTGCTCCTGCCTCGGCACCCGGAGGAGGCAGCGCCTCTATTTTAGGTTTAGCCACTGTGCCACAGTTTGGGAGAGATGGAAAGCTGTGATTGCAGAGCTGGTTTGTCTTCTAACACCCAACCTCGTGCCCAAGCCTGCAGGCAGCCCATCAGCCCTTTCAAATCTTCCAGAATATCTGCTGAGGGCAGTGGGGTGAGGCTCATGTGCCAGCTGGATGCTACCAAGTGATTAGGAAAAAATGATCTCTCTGGAGCACAATGTTTTATTGGGAAAATTAATCTCTGCAGTGACTGTGTCAAAGTCCTACAGATTTGAATGCTGAGCTATAAGAAGAAAAGGATCTCTGGATTGGCATTATGAGAGTGTGGCACGTGGGTGTATAAATATGGGCATATTTGTGCATAAATACACAGAAGGAGAGAAAAAGACAGAGGAGGAGGAGGTATTTCAGGAAGGACCTTGCTTTGTTATCAGATAATTCCTGGGTCAGCCCTTGAAACTGCTGCCAAAGCCTCGTAGCTTTTCCAGAGCTTGCAACACACTTGGGGATGGGAGCAAGGGAAGGAGATCTGGATCTCGCCTTGGGGGTGGGAACATCCTGAGGCTCTGGTGGCATCCAGCTCCTCACAGCCCCTGCAAACAGCAGGTCTGCAGTGTCTGTGCCCAGCCCAAACCCTGGCTTGGGCCAGTCACAACCATTTCTGTGGCTGTGCAGAGGTGGAAGGGATGTGGTTGAGGTGCAGGTGCTGTGCTGCACCGAGAGGACTTTGGGATTGTTGTTTGTAATGGTTGGATTTTAAATCTCTTAAACTATGGTAACTTTTGGTCCCAGTGGGGTGTCACAGAATCCTGGAATGGTTTGGGTTGGAGGGACATTAAAGCTTACCTTGCCATGGACAGGAACACCTTCCACTAGACCAGGTTGCTTCAAGCCCTGTCCAACTTGGCCTTGAAGCCTTTTTTCAAGATCTTTACCATGAGACTGTATCCCAAGGGCTGCATCCTTGGGGGGAGTTATCCATTGGAGCTATCCAGGGGAGTTACCATGGGAATTATCCATGGGAGTTATCCAGGGGAGTTTTCCAGGGCAGTTAATTATCCATGGGAATTATCCTTGGGAGTTTTCCAGGGCAGTTAATTTTCCATGGGAATTATCCATGGGAGTTATCCAGGGGAGTTTTCCATGGGAGTTAAATATCCATGGGAGTTATCCATGGGAATTATCCATGAGAGTTATCCAGGGGAGTTTTCCATGGGAGTTACCCGTGGTGGTCGCTCATGGGAACTGCTCAGTTGTCTGCAGGGGTGAAGCAGGCTGAGGAAAGAAGGATTCAGCCCCAAACCCTTTGGTTTGCACTCAGATGAAGGCTGTGGCTCTCTCCTCACCCCAGCAGTGTTTGACCTTCTCCACATGACACATCCTTGGTCCTTCCTGCTGGGAACCAGCTGCTGCCCCTGCCAGGAGCCCCAAGGGGGGACAAGGGCTCTCCCCAGCACCAGCCACTGCTCTGCCCTTCCCCAGCCCTGCCAGCACCCCTGGCCTCGGTGTCCCTGAGATGTTTCTGCATTTGGCTGCCCAAAACTCACCCCCCTGCTCAGAAATGGCTGCTCTGATCCTGCTGTGTCCCACAGGGGGAGCGGGGCCAGCCCAGGGGTGAAGCAGCCCTGGGAGCACAGCACTGATTTACACCCGGGGACAGGGTCCCCCAGCCCAGTTGTGCATGATGAGAGGTAAATCCCTAATTCATGTTTTTCCTCCAGAGAGGGGATGGTTTGTCTTGCAGGAGCTGCTGGACATTGTATAACCACACCAGGTCCGTGCACATGGACCCACCACATCCCCTCCCCAGCCCTGCCTGCCTTTCCTTGGTCTTCTGGGGTTTGGTTTTTTGATTATTATTTTTATTTCTGCTGCCTATAAGATGTAATTCTCCATTTGCACTTGCTCCCTCATTGTTTGAGACTGTGCTCTTGTCCTCCAATGTCATCCCCCAAGCACAAGGGGAAAAAATGGGTATTGGATCAACCCTGCATGTGGTGCCTAATTTGAGCAAATCAATAGGAAGAGGAAATCCAAGAAGGACTCATCCTAAGGATGCTGGAGCTGAACCTTTTGTTTCCATGGTTACAGGAGAAATGGGACCAGGAATGGAGAGAGGCCTATAAACTGTTAAAGGAGGACTCATGGGAATTTCAAGTCATTTAACCATGCATTTGCTAGATACAACTTTAGACACCAGCTGGATCCGAATTGCACAGTGTTTATAGAAATTCCTGCTTTATTGACAGTGGGGTGCTGGGGGGTGTGGGAAGGGGCTGGGGCCCCCGAGTCAATAAAGCTGCCTGTTGTACATAGGTATACAGAGCTGTGTACATACATATCCAAATGAGCATTTGCTGTCTGGTTTATCATCAGTGTATATAATTTATTCTTCACAGAGTATCATAATTTTTGTAAATATCGGCACTGATTAAGAGAAAATAAATATGTATATTATTGAGGAGTTATTTTGATATCAGTTCTGTGGAGGGTGGGAGAGGAAAAGGACAAGTAATCATGTTTTTGATATGTTTTTTTTCTGCAACTAAACCCTCTGTGAGAAGATAAAGAAGCAGCCTGAACCAGGGGAAATGAGTTTGTGCCCCACCATCTGTGGGGGCAGAGTCCCAAAAACCCCTGGGAAGAGGAGCTGATGGGTGTTGGTGATGGACATTGGACATGCTGCAGGTTGTGCACAGAATTCCCGTGGGATTTGCTCCAAAAAGCTCCAGCAGTGACACCAGCAGAGGGGAAGGGGCTGGAACCTGGGTCAGGTGTTCCCCATGCTCCCCACTCCTCCAGCTTGGATACCAGCCACATCCATGCAGGTAACAGGGGATGGGGGTGCTGGGGGGATCAGCCTGCTCCTGGAAAACCTGTGGGCACCCAGGGGATGGTTTTTGAAAGCAGGTGATCCCTCTTGGAAGAGGGAGAAGCAAACAGGCAGGGATGGTGCTGGTAGCACATCCCCTGCTGGGTTGTGTCCATGGAGATGTCTCCTGGTGGGATTTGGGGAAGGAAATGGGGAGGGGATCCCTGGGATGGCGTCAGCTGTCCTTGCACAGGAGTGTTTGGTTTGTCCATCTCCAGGGAACAGCTGCAATCACATTTTCTCTTGCTGTTTCCTCTCCTTTGAGTACCTTGGGGCAGAAAAGGCAGGGAAGGTGTTTGGGGCACCTGGTTTTGTGGTTTGGGGTTTGTTTGCTCAGTGGCTTGCACAGGCAGTGTGGCTGATCTGGGCTCCCCTTCTGACAGGGGGAGCCCACTCTGTGCACAGAGGGTGGAGGTGGAACACAAAGAGAACAAAGAAATTCTCCTTCTCCCGTGATGGGTCGGCCCTGCTCGGCTCTGGGATGTAACCCAAGGGTTTGTGCCAAATCTTCTCAACCACCCCAAACTGCTCGTGCTGGTCGTGGAAGAGCCCCTGGTGTGGCCTCAGAGTCAAGTTTTGGGTTCAAGTGTCACTGTGTGACCAAGGGGATGTCATGTCCCATCCCGTGCCTCAGTTCCCCTGTCTGTAACACAGTTTGCTAAGCTGGACCCAGCAAATCTTAATTCAATATTAGGACAGTGAAAATGCAGAAATGGGTGGCTGAGCCCACGGAGGGCTCTTGTTGGGGGCAGAAGAGGTGTTCAAGAGGCGCCAATTATGAACATTTACATGTGGAAAACCACTGAGTGCACAAAAAGTAACAAAAGCTTTGATGAGCGATGCGCCCCGAGGGAGGTGTCACTGTTTGCTGCAGTGCTGGGTGGAAGCAATCCCCAAACTGGGCCACTCCGTGCTCCCCAGCCCCATCTCCGAGCCCAGCAGAGGCTCTGGCAGATGCCAAACCCTTCCCTTGCCGGTGTCCTGCCGGCCCGTGGGCTCATGAACACCAAAGCACAAAGCGGTTCCCGGAGTTTGCAGCACGGGCTGCTCCGCACGGGCTCTGGAGGCGATGCAGCCTGCGAGGCAGACGCGGTAATTATTTTAAATTGCCGGGCTGCCAGCGTGCGCCGCCAGCCCAGCCGCGCTCCGGGCGCGCAGGAGATGCCATCGGGGTGTGCATCCTCCTCCAGCCGAGCTGCTCGGGCTTTTACAGCCTCCAAAGGGGCCAGGAGGGGCTGGCAGAATCACGCACCCAAGGAGGACACCTCCCCACCCCCAGGCAGGTCTTTGTCCCCCAGACCAGCGAGGGATCCCGAGTGCGGAGTGGCCGATCCCCGCCGAGCCCAGGCTGCTTCTGCTGTGCTCACTGACCTACTTTGTGCCACTGTCCCTGCCGAGTGCTGCCTCTCCGGCAGCCAAAACCCAAAAACCTCTCATGGATCCAGCCCAGAGCTCACAGAGACCCCCGAGGTGGGCAGGGTGATGCTCCCCAAAACCCCCGAGGTGGGCAGGGTGATGCTCCCCATCGTGCAGGGACCACACTGCACAATTTGCAGGAACTCCTCTCCCTGCCAAGGGGCTCAAGGCTTCCAAACCCTGCTCATTTCCATCGAGGAAGGAGAGGATTCAAGTGCCAGCAAAGCACTACCTCTGCTCTCCTGGAAAGCTCGGGATGCTCAAACCCCATTACAGCCCATCGTGCGTGCCCCAGGGACCAGCAGGAATTTTTAGCCCTCCTGACTGCCTGTGAGCAGATCTGCTTCCATTTGGCAAAATGGGCACTCGGATCCTGAAAGCACTTCCTGGGCTGGAGCTGGAGGAGGCCATTAACTGAGAGTGGGAAAGGGAAAATGATCCCAAAGCCAGGGATGCTGCTGCCCTCCTGGTGCTGCTCTGTGGCTTTCTGGGGCTGTGGGGCTGGGGTGGGAGCTGGTGCTGAGTGGAGCCATCACTGGTGATTCCAAAGAGCCCCAAGCAGGCAGCTGGGTACAAAACATTTGCAAGGGTGGGCGTGTGAAGCGGGGCCCCCACAATCTATCTTTAGGTAACCCCTAGGCAAAGGTTTGCAGCTTGCACAGCTCTGAGTGAACATTTATCCTGCAGCTCTGGAAATCAGGCCAGGTCTCTCCTTCTCCTTCCCACTTCCTCCTTGCTCCTTCTTCTCCCTCCTTTGCATTTGTGCTGGGTGTTGAAAAACCTATTCCTGGGAGCAGCTCTGTCATCTGCACCTCTGCACAGTGTCCAGGGTGGGACAAGGGGAGGTTAGGCAAATGAGGGCAATATTTGGGTGTATGAAATATGAATCTCTGCTTTTACAGAGTCAGAATTGGGTCTGCTGAGGCCCCACATCTACAAAGCATTAGGGCAGACAAATAAGATCCAAGGACTAAATCCAGCTCTACCCAATATTAGAGCTCCCCCAGTACTGGAGCCCGTTGTTCCAATGCCACCCCAATTTCATGGGGAAGGCACTTGGTGCCTTCCTCAGCCCAGAGTGCCGAGGTCCTGCTGGGACTTCTTGGTGCCCTGAGCCTCCCTGTGCTGGGGACAGCCCATGGTGAGACAGCCTAAGCTTTTTAATCTAAAAAAATAGTGGAACAATCTAGGCCCAGGGGATCTGGGAAGTTTTCCCCAAAGGCTCAGCAGAAGGTTTGCCCCTCTCCTGCTCTCTGTGGCTGCTGCTGCTGGGCAAAGCTCGCTCACCACCCCGCAGCTGTGGGCGTTGATCCATCCCAGAATTCCATGATGTTCCACAGACCAGTCTTTGCGAGGTTGTTGGTTTAAAGGATGCCTTGCTGAGTTCACAGGGACCCAAGGGGACGGGGCTGCAGCCCCGGGGTTTGCAGAGAAACCCCAGGGCTGGCGAGAGCCCAGAGTTTGTTTTGCTGCTCCTTTAAAGCAGCCGAAAGCCGCCCTGGGCAGGAGCTGCGCTGGGGTTTGGGGAGCTGCAGATGCCAAGGTCATCCTGCTCCTCACACCCACGGAGCCCAGCCTGGCACAGCCGCCCTGCCACGACCTCCCTCCTCCCCAGCACCTCTGGGGCAGTGGCAGAGCAGCCTCAGCCCCGGGGATGTGGTTTTACCCAGCGAGAGGTGAAGGTTTGGGGCGGGCAAGGGAAGCAGAACAAATCTCTTGTGCCAGGCACCTGCTCCCTGCTCTGCAGAAGTGCCAGCGGCGCAGCGTTTGAGAGAGGAGCCTTCTCCACTTAGGAGCGGGGTTGTCTTCCACTGTCCTTTTATCCTTGGCTAATTAAAGGCAAATCTCTGCTGAAGGAACGCAGTTCTTCATAGCTGAGCTTTAATAACTAGAAAGTGGCTGCAAATGCTTGGAGGCAGCCGCAGAAATCCTGGGCAGAAATAGCATTTTTATCTTGCAGCTTACCAGCTTTGGCTGCAGGGATAATAAATTTCTGAGTTGTAGAAGGAGGCAGCAGAGGATACAGCCCCATGTTGTCCGAGTTTACAAAAGGATCAGTTGGATGGATCAGCTCAACTCCCAACTCCTCCCTGAGCAGGACAGCAGAGATCCCATGGCAGGGGGTTGGAACAAGGTGACCTTGCAGTTCCTTCCATCCCAAACTGTTCTGTGATTCCACGAGATTCCAAGGCCATGGCACCAGTCCCTGGGGGTACTGTGGGGAAGGGCTGCAGTGAATCATGTCCCAGCAAACAAAGGTGTTTCTGGTTCTGGATCCAAATCCTTTCATCCCAAAGAGGGGTCTGCAGGCAGCTGGATCCCATCTGCAAGGAGCATCACCCAGCTCCAGCTGTTGCAGGGGAGGCGAGGGAGGCTGGTCCCATATCCCAGATGTTGGGTGAGATGACTAAGATGGATCCTGTGGAGCTCCAAACCAGGCTGGAAGGTGGAAAGTTGGAGGGAAGATGGGTCACAGCTCTTGCTTTCCCCTTCTGCAGCAGCTGCTCTCTGCCCCCTGCCAGCCCTGCATGGTGGGAGAGCTTTGCCCTAAACCTTGTGTTTCATCCCTGTGGGAGGACTGGGCAGGACCAGGGGGAAGGAGCAGGGCTGGAAGTTGATTTTGCAGCTTCAGCTGTCTAAACCCAAGCAGTCTGGCCTGCTGGGGTCACCTGGGGCTCAGCGTGCTCCATGAGGGACTGGCACTTCAGAGGGATGGAAGGATGAGGCTCCCCTTGGCTGTTGGCCTCCCTCCAGCAACTGCACAGATGGCTGCAACTTCTTCCACTTGCAGACTAGTCTGATCCATGCTCTTGAACATTCACATGCTGGTTATTTCCACTCTGTAAAAGGCAGAAGAATTTAACCCTGAAGGACCTCCATCAAATCAGGAAGAAGGATGCTCTGCACTTGTATAACATCTCCCAGCCAGGCAGCCTGCAGCACTTTACTCATAAATGTTTTTAAAGGTTTTGGGTTACTGTAATGCCCTGAAACCCTTAAGGATGAAAAAAACCCCAGAGCAATGGAACATTTGGTATAACCGGGCATGATTTCACAAAGACAGACACCGAAAACAAGGATGTGGCATCCAGTAAAGACTGGCAAGGAGCAGGCACAGAGAGTAACTATTATTATTCTGATGCTGATGTTGCGTGGCTCTTACACAGTGCTTTTCATTAGGAGCTCTAAAGTGCTTTAGGAAAGCAGAGGCTCAGATGTCTGGGCAGTCTGCAGTGATTTCAGCAGAGGAGGGAGGCGATGGTCTGATGCAGGAGCTCTTACTGCAGTTCACTGGTTGCAGGGCAAGGTCCTCCTCTGCTCAGCTCCTAATGGCATTTTAGTGATTCCTCAGCTTCCAGAAGTCTCCCTGTGCTCCTCACAGGACTGTGGTCCTGTAGGACCAGTGCAGAGCTGAGGACACCCCTTCTCACGAGCATCCCCCTCTCCTCCAGCCCCCAGCATTCCCATTCCACCTGCAGTGAATGCAGCAGACATCTAAAATCCCAGCACTTCTGATCACTGGATTTGCAGCTTTCCCACAGTGGGAGGAGGCACGAGGTCCCTGGGGGAGGACACTTGGTGCACCCAGAGAGGTTTGTGCAGCGCAAGGACGGACAGAAAGGGCGACACAAGCGCTCCTGGCACAGCTCTGCGGCACAAATTCTCCTCTGGTTTTCCTCCCCGCTCTGGCTGGGGGCCAGCAGGTAACAGGAGCCTCCCTCCAGCCTGGCCCTGAGGGCTCCATCCCTGGGCCAGCAGCAGCTCCAGCCCTGCAGCCCCCTGGGCCAGCTCCATCCTGGAATTCCTGCAGCAGCCGAGGGCAGGGAGGAGCTGCTGGGGGTGAGCTGGGCTCCTGCCCTGCCTGGGGGAAAACAATGCTTGGAAAAGAATAGAAGAGCACACCAGGCAGGGGTGATGCTGGAACTGCTGATTCTCTTGGGCCTTTCCACCTGTGGGGACTGAAGCTTTTGGCTGCCTTTGCCATTTGGCTCCTTAAGGATTGGGAAACTGCACAGTTTGGTGGAGGGTACCCCAGAGCAGGCCCCATCCATGTGCAGGACACATTCCTGTGTGCAGGGACATGAAAATACCCCCATTAAATCCCAGAGAGTGCTGCTTTGAGATCCCTCCATTCCCTAGTTCAGCCGAAGTGATGGTGCTGAAGGGGAAAATGACCCACGGGTTTAGCTCAAGTGGTTCATGGTGGGAATTGTCACAGGGAGAAAACAATCCCTGCCAGCCCCAGAAAGAGAAGCAAAGACCCCTGCACAACGCAGAGGCATTACTTTGGCTAAGAGGGATGGCAGTGGGATGCCCTGCTGGTGGGAAGGGGTTTGCTCAAGTGGGCTCTCCCCGGCAGGGGCTCAGGGAAGGCTCGATTTGGCTCTGTGTGAGATGTGGCTCCCAGGAATTCATCCTCTCCCTCCCTCCCTCCCGGCAGCAGCCGCAGAAGCGCCGGCTCAGCACAGCGCAGCAGCTCCCCGGCTCGAGGATTAGCCACTCATTTGCCATAAATAGAAAACGGGGGAATGTGTTTTAGTGTATGAAATATACCCCGGGAGGCCGCTGATGTGCGGGAAGATGAGTGTGTGCATCGATCCCTGTCCTCATCCCGCTCCTGCCTCCCTCCCGGCAGAGCTGACCCTCAGCCCTGCGCTGACCCCGGGGCCTGACCCTGTGCCTGCAGCTGGGATTTGTCACCTTCACGGCCGTGCTGGCGCTCCTGGGCAGGGAGGAGCCCTGTCCCTGATCCCCAGGGCTCGGCTCAAGCCTATGGAAGCGTTCCCAGGAGCTCTCCCATCGGTCTCGGTGCTGGGAGCCCCGTCACGGTCAGCAGAGAGAAACTCCTCCGCATGATTCATCCCGCTTAATTTAGCCATTAGCCTCGGGGTAAGAAGAGGAAAGCCCGAAAAGAACCTGGTTTTCTGTGTTTGTGGTGGAAGGAGTCAGGGAAACAAGCCCAGATGGACCATAGATGCCCACTCCCTGTGCAAAGGATGCCACTCAGATTTCCAGGGCACCAGTGCCTGGAAGACCCTCATTAAGACCCAACTGTGTGGGGTGGGATGACTCTGACACGTGCCCAGGCAGAGCAGAGCTGAGATGTGCAGTTCCTATGACTGAAACTGCTTCCCACCCCCAGCTCCATGCCCGGATCCGCATTTTCACAGTGGAGCTGCAAGGACATTTCCCTCCACACTCTCAGCCAGTGCCTCTCATGCCTACAGAGAAGAGAGGAGAGCCCTGAGGATGCTCCTTTCTGGGCTGCCTGCCTTTGGCTGCTGGGGTGTGCTTTCCTGGCCGTGCTCCCTCCGTCTGCCGCGGTGGCACCGCGCCCGCCCGGTGCCTGCCCCAGGAGAGGAGCCAAGCCAGGACCAGGAACGGGCAACCAGCACAGCTCTGGGGGTGCCACGGCCCTCAGCGTGAGCGGGGGACACTGGCTTAGGGGACAATAAAGTCCTTGTGTGGCTCTGCAGGGTGGACACTGCTGAAGGCCTAGGCAGATTTTAGCCAGGCCTTTTCTCAGGTTCTGAGTTCTTTTTTTCTTTCTCAGGCTGGGAGGTTGTGGACACTGCTGAAGGCCTAGGCACATTTCAGCCAGGCCTTTTTCTCAGATTCTGAGTCTTTTTCTCAGGCCGTGAAACTTTCTTAGCTCCAGCCAGGATTTTTCACATGCTAGAGACTTTTCTCTGCTGCAAACACAACAGAAAGAATTATAACAAAGATGAACACCTGCTGGATCCATGGGAAAGCCTGGGACCAGAGGTGTCTCTTTCTCTGACCAATGAACTGTCTGTATTTTGTTTTTCACTACCTTATTTAAAGCCATGGCTTCCTTCAATAAATTGTTCTTTTTTGCTCTTTCTTGCACCAAGTGTTCTTTCACCGCTCCGTAACCCTTCGTACAGCAACAGGAGGTTTTTCCCAGGCTGAGACAGCTTCTCAGCACCCGCCTGAGCCTTTCCCAGGGTGATAGCTTTCTTGTAAATAGGAAAGAATGAATAAACAGAGATTAGCACCTGGTGTTGACTGAGGGACAGTTTCATGATGTACATGACAGGAGATGTTTTCTCCCGCTGTCCAATGAACTGCTGTCCCTTTTGAAGCTTGCAAACCACTCTGTAAATATGGTTCAGTTTTTCAATAAAATGCTTCTTTTGCTTCTCTTGCCTAAGAAGTCTTGTTTATAATAACGTTTGTCGTTATTATATATAGCGACACTGCAGGGTGGCACCTCTTGCACCAACACCCGTGGATGAGCTCAGCTCGTTTCCCTGACTCCTTTCAGCAGGAATGCACAAAACCAGGGCTTGTTAAGGCTTTGCTGTTCTGCATGAGCAGCTTTCCCTTGTCTGAACTGAGCTGGGTGATTGATGTGGAGAAAGGCTCCTGTCTGTGCACTGCCCATGATGGTGCTCCTGGCAGCAGCACCCCATGAAATTCTCCTGGGAATGCCCCGTGTGTGGGAGATGAAGGGATGAGTCAAGGCTCTGTGCTCCCATCTTTCCCCACCCCAGAGCCATCTTCTCGTGTCCTCGAGTCATCCCTGCTGGGAGCAGCGTTTCTGGTGCTGAAGAGTCACCCAGAGGAGCACACCACGGCAGTGTGAGGGACAGCAGGGCTTTGGGACAGCTCTGTGCTGCATTTTCTGGGCTGCTGAGCTTGTTCATCTGCAAGCACACAGCTCAGACTGCCTTTGGTTCCTAGCACCCCTCTGCCACCACTCTGCACATGGCCCTGGATTTACTCCAATTTTATGCCTGGGGAGGCTCAGGCCTTACACTGCCAGTTAATGGACCTTGAAATGCCTGGAGATGCTGGCCTTGCTTCCCTGGCTTCACTGAGGGTGCAGTTCAGCTGCAGAGGAGTGATGGTGGCAGTGTAGGTGCCCAAATCCCATGGGGGTGGGGATGCTCGTCCCTTTGGGTCCCCTGGCAGAGGCCAGGCTCTCCTGCAGGTGAATATCTTGTACACATTTCCACTCAGACTCCTGAGCAGGAGCCACAGGAATTCCTTTCTCAGGGTATCCCATTCCTTGCTCTCAGAATATTGGCTGAAGCCCATGGGATGTGCCTCGTGGCCACACCTTCCCAAGCCAGGGGCGTCCTCTCCACCAGATCTGTTCACAAGAGGATTTCTGCATCCAACAGAGCAGGAAAAGCCATTGCAAGGGATCTGATGAGACATCTGCAGGGAGATCAGGCTGAATCCAAGAGGAGTGAAGAATGCCCTTCTCAGCATGTCCTGGGGATCTTTCCACCCTGGAGCAAAGCCATTCATTTTTAGAGACTTCCTGCTTAGCTCTTAAAAGCATTGGGAGGGATGGGCAGATTTTCAATGGGCTTGGGAGAGACAAGAAGTCTCTCATGGTTCTTCTTCCTATTGATCCAGCCCTCCAGATAAGACTTTCCTTCAGGGCTGTTGCCTTGGCTGCTCATTTTTCCTCCCAAAGCCTCCAGCAAGGACGTGGCTCCAGCAGCTCTGCTCACGCTCCCATCTGCTGTTTCCATCAATAAAGGATGAGGGGTTTGATCAATCATTTCCCTCCAAATGCAGCCCTCTCACCCCTGACTATTTGTTGGCTTAAATGGAAACTTCTCCAAACTCTCCTAGGTGATACCAGAGTGCAATTCCCCTTGGGACACAGTGGGGATGTTTAAGAACCAGGAATATCTCTCCTTCCTCTTTGCTCTTACCTTGGCTCTGACGAGGGGCTGGTTTTACCCTTGCTCACTCCCATACCCATGGGATCCCATTCCTCCCTGGAGTGGGATGAAGAGGTGGCAGTGGGGTGGATGTGCCCACCCTGGGGTCCCTCCTGCTGAGACTTGGCCAGGGCTGGGGTGCACTAAGGCAGGAAAGGATGTTCTGCCTCTTTTCTTCCCCTGGAAGGTCTTGGGCAAGTTTGTTTAGCACAATCCTAAAAAAAAAAAATACCAAAAACGACTCGGTGTCCTGGGAGGATTTAAAAACCCCACCCCTGCAGGGAGTCACTGCCTGGGGGTGGGGAGGAGCCTTTCCTGGGGTGTGTCCCCCCCTCAGCCCCTGCCAGGTGTGGGGGCCAGGCCAGCAGCCCCAGACTCTGTCCCTGTCCCCCTAGGTCAGCCTTGTCCCTCTCACCGTGGTTCATGTGCTGCATCTTCTATTTAGAGGAAATCCATAAACCTATAAACCAGTGAGTACAGAGCGAACCCTCCGAGGCCTTCTGTGGACAATTGATCAGCCGAGGCTTTCAGCTCCAGGATTTCTTTTTTTTGCCCCTTTTCTCTGTGTTTCTCTGCTTTTCTGAAGCCACCTGGGCTCCCCTCAGGCTCCATCCTGCCCCACCTTTTGTGCAGTGCTACA
>WBND01001505.1:85495-107322 GCA_013398595.1 Tychaedon coryphoeus
GAAGATTTATTGTGTTGTAAATGGGAAAATCTCTCTCTTACTTCGCTCTCTTCAATGCTCTGCCCAGGCAGATCCGTGCCCTCCCCGGGCTGCAGGGAGCGGGGAGATCCCCGAATCTCTTTTTACAAAGTTAATCTCAGCTTTCCCTTCTCCTGGTCCGGGCTTTGGGGGTGATGTGAACCCAAAGCCCCCATACACGGAGAAGCCCCCCTTTTGTCCCACTCCATGCCCTGCCCCAGCTTTCCCCGTCCCTCGCTGCCTGCCCGGAGCCGCCGGAGCGTGGCCGGCGCGGAGCTGCGGGCGCGGGGCAGCTCGGGCTGCTGCCACAGGCCGGGCAGATGGCAGGCAGGGCACGGCACGTCCTGCAGAAAAACGCGGTGGGAAGCTTTTGTTTTGCTGCCTGGAGCTTCCCTTTCAGGTTTCCAGGAGCAGGAGAAGCCCTGCTGTGATGGGGAAAGTGTTCAGCTTTTCCCCAGAGAGGCTCAGGGTGGTGCCCCGTCCTGCTCTGGCATCACCCTGGGACAGGCTGGACTCGGCTTTGAAGCTTTTGGTGATGGGTAAACACATTAAAAATCCTGCCAAGAACAAAAATAATGAGAAGAAAGAACCAAGTGGGACAGAAAGCAGAGAGCAGGGGGGTGATGGGGATGTCAGGGTGCAGGGAGGAGGGAGAAACCCAACCCAGCCCAGTGGGTGCATAATTTATTCCCCCATTAGCTATTCATAAGCCGGCCCTTTGTATCAAGTCTCCTGACGTCCTTGTAACAACTTCAGGCCTTTCTGTGGAGCATCACCCTCCGGGGCTGTTCCTGTGCCACCTTGCCATGTGAACATGATTCTTGATGTGTCCTGGGCCTTCGTTAGGGCCATTCAGCAGAAGGAGTAATTAATGAGATTCCCATGGCTGCGGTGTAACAGGAACCTCTGGGAATTACCCATGGCAGAAACACCTCTGAGGACACCGGGCTCACACAGCCCTGGATGGTGCTTGAAGGATTAGCTTGGATTTTGGGGATTCCTCCTGAGCTGGGTTAAAGCTGAGTGGCCAAGCCATGAACCTTCCCTCCAGCACTGCTGCCCGTGATTTCTGTGGGATTGGGTGTGATACTGAACACCAAAGTGTTGGTCAGCTCAGAGTGGTGAGGGGAGGTGGGCAAGACCCTCCCATGCTGGTCTGCAAACTCCTGGCCACCCTGCAGCCTCCAGCCTGTACCTTCCTCCCATCCTCTTCCCCCAGAAGAAGATGGGTTTAGCACATTCTGTGTGTTCTTGGGATAAAGCTGACCAGGACACCACACCACGGGCTTGGAAGGAGCCACCAGAGCAGCCAAAATCTCCTCCAGCTCATTCTTGGTGCTCAGGGAATCTTGGCTAATGGGAAGACCCTTCTGCATCCTTGGGGTTTTTGTCACCTTCTCCCCAGCACTGCCTGGGGCTTAGAGCTGAATGTGGGGCCCCTTTTCCTGTGTGGGGTGCTCAGAGCTGAATGTGGGGCCCTTTTTCAGTGTGGGGTGCTCAGTGTCTCCTGGAAATGCCCTGAAAAGCTCTCAGGGCCTCCTTGAGACACAGACAGGTCTCAAGTCAACCAGTCCCCAAAGTTTTGGCCTCATGGCCCTAAGACATTGCACAGGGCAGAGGCTGAGGCCAGAATCTGATCCCAAAGCCATGCAGACCCCATTGAGGCAGGAGCATTCCCTGGTGAGACCCAGGGCCTGGAATACAGCCCACACCTGGGCAGGTACGAGCTGCTGGACACTTGGGTGCCATTTGCTCTTAAAATGTAAATGTTGCTTCTTAAAGCAGGCCTTGCTGCCAGGGGGAAATCCCTCAATGCCCAGGGGATTCCCTCCCTCCATGGGTGCTCTGCCCGTGCAGCAGCAGTGGGATAAATCTGTCCCCAGGTTCTCTAGGGATCACTGGGGGGTTCAGGCTGGGATTTGGGCTCTGGGAGGTGCAGCCCCTCCCCTGGGGGTGGTTTGGGGCAGTGTGGAGTTGCACCACAGCCCCACAGCCCTGTTTGCAGCTCCTTCCCACGTTTCCTTTAAATCCAAGGGCAGCCAGGCAAGGTAGGGTTTCACTGGGGTGTAGGATTTCCGAATCTGAGTCTTTCCTGAGGCAAACTCTAATCCTTACCTGCGTGTCAGAGGCGTGCAGGGAGCTGCCATGCCCAGAACCCCCGGGATCCTCCTCCTGCCCAAGGAAGGGCTGTAACCCAGGCTGCAGGTGAGTCATTGGCTTTTATTGTGTTTTCTGTGCTTTAGCCACCATTGATGATATAATGGAAATGCAGCCGAGCCCAACAGCCAGCTGGGAAAGTTCCCACCTATATTAAGCCATTTATTTTACTTTCTTGTCAGTGGGATGTGGAAGAATCACCTGGTTGAAAAGGTTTCCATTTTATTTCCAGCTAAATTGGTGCTGGGTTTGTTGTTTTAGGGCATCTTGTGCTGATACAGGAGTTTTGGCTGCTCTTGGGTTTGTGCCCGACCCCAGACAGAGACACTCTGTGCTTTGAGCATTCGCAGCCTTTTTCTTCCAAGGCTTAAATAAAGTGGTTACTTTTGGCTGTGATCTTTTTCACGGGTTTGAATGTTTTGCAAGGGTTCCATTAGAAAATCCTCAGCTGCAATCTGCTTTATGGGAATGTGTGCAAGGAACGGTGAAGACATCGAAACACTCCCAGGAAATATTGGTTGCCTTCAGCCTGCTCCAACTAAACTGTGAGGACTTGGAGTGAAATAATTAATCAGGATTTCTGACAGGCTGAAATCCATGGCTGCAAGGAGTCACTTAAATTCCAAAACAGTATTGGGAGCATCCATTGCACTGAGAAGAATTAAATTGGGAAGGGATGGGGTGCAAGAAAGATGATGTCAGGTTCAGGCTGCAGTAATAATAATGGTTAATGGGAGTCTCTTTTTAGGTTAGTTTGGGAATTAGAGGGACATTTTAGGTGAGCCCAAGGATGTGGGAATCCCCAGTGCACAGTGCTCACCCCAGTGACCCAGATCAGGGTGTGGGGAGAGTTAATGGGAATATTGGGTTAAAGTGCTGCTGGTTCCATGGGTTTGGTACAGTCTGTACTTAGTGCTGAGGAATAACACGATTTTCTGAGGTGTCCCCCCTGGTCCTGCTGGTCAGTGCAGGAACCAGTCCTGGCGCTGGCTCAGTGCTCACTGCTTGTTCTACCAACATTTCCATCCTCCAAATCCCAATGGAAAATCCATGGAAAACCAGTCACAGGGGCAAGGGATGGGTGGCAGAGCTTGGAGGGATCCTTAGTTAATGTTGAGTTCAGGTCCAGCCAAGCACCACCCTGGAATTACTCAGTAAGAACAGATCTGTGTTTGATGTGTGATGAGTTTTGTGGCCTCAGCAGCAGAGAATCTCTCTCTAGAGACTGTAGAAATTAAAGCCAAACGAAGCCTAAACCAAATAAAGCCAAATTTTTAATGAGGAAAGAAATACTTGTCTTGCTGATTCCCGAAGAGATAGGATTGGGGTTCCTAGACTGAGCCATTCCGACCCCAAAATGGCTTAAAAGTGCAGCTTTTGCAGCCAAGTGATTACTTGTGCCCTGGGACTGATTCCCCATCGCAGCCCAAGGTGGAGTCCAGTTCCTGGAATGCAGCTGGGAAAACTGTGCCTCTGGCCTGGGTGTGGGGTGGGGGCAGCTGTGAGCCCCGAGCTGCATCTCTTTGTAAAGGTCAGGGAAAGAGATTGGGAAATTGCTCCGAGGTAAACCAGCTACGTGAGAGGAGCCTGGGCTGCCAGAGAAAAAACGGACCCACAGAGAAGCTTTTTTCTTTTTTTTTTTTTTTTTTGAGATCTTTTTTCCACAGTTGGGGGTGAATTTTCCAGACCTGATTTTCTGGGATTCTTTTTATTTCCTTGGGTTTTCTCTGAAGCAGCACCTCTGGGAGACCCCAACTTTGCACCCCCAGTGGGGTGCCTGGAAGGGCTCAGTGCCCTCTGGAAGGGCTCAGTGCAGGCTGATCTCAATATTTCCCTATCCCAGTTCAGCAGCACAGCATGGAAACCTGTCCCAATTACACAGGCTGGAATAAAGCTTGAGGGAAAATCTCTGCATCCCAAGATGCTGGCAGGAGGATTCAGGATGCAGATGACTTTTGGAGGTCAGTCAGGAAATGCCCTGGCTGGTGCTCCCCCATTCCTGTGTGTCCAATCCCTTTCCAGGGTGATTTTTTTGCCTTTGCTTGGGAAGTTTTGGGGCAGGGAAGGAAGGCAGAGCTCACTGATGGGGCTGGGGGAGCGCACGGAGAGGGAAATAGTTGTGGTTTCATGAAATCCTGCTAGAAAAACAGGCAGAGGGTTGGAAGAGAAGCTGGGCTGCCTCAGGTGGGGGTGGTGGGTGATGCTCACAGCCCCGATGGATCACTGGAATTACGGGGGGGTTGTGGCCACAGCCAGAGCTCTGCCCAGCCCCTGCTGAGGGCTGCTCCAGGCTCAGAGCAGGGCACAGCCAGACCCACCGAGGTGTGACATCCCCCCAGGGTCTCATGGACCAACAGCTGCCCCTGAGCATAGAGAAACAGGACGGGAAAGGCCCCGGGGAGGCAGCTCCTGCTCCCGGAGCTTCAGCAGTTTGGGAGCTCTTGTGATGGCAGTCACAGGCTCCAGGGAGCAGAGGATTTTCTGTGTAAAGGAGAAAAGCCAGGCCCAGGTGAGAAGTGCCTGGACAAAGGGCCGAGGGGGCCCTGGGTGCCTCTGTGTCCATGCTGGCACTGGGAGCACTGGAGGCTCCTGCTTTTCCAGCTTTTCTCTCCGTGGACGCAGAGCCAGGTCCCTGTGAGCCCTGTCCTGGCTGCCCAGTGAGCAGCTCTGCCAGGAGGGGACAGGAGGGGTCACCTGGGCATCACCTCCTCTTCCTCTGCTCCACGCCGCTCCCTCCTCACCCTCACTCGCAAAGCAAAGCCCTCAGAGCCTTTTGCAGACACGAAAGAGGCGCTGGAGCCCTGGAGCCGCTGCTGCTGCCGGGCAGGGCCAGCGAGGGAGCAACAAACCCATTTCAGGCACAAGGAGAATGAGGGCAAGGAGTCCCACCGGGCTCACGTGGGTACCGGCATCGCCTTTCGGCAGGAGAGGCTGGAGCATCCCGGCGCTGCCCGCACAGGCGAGGGCGGCTCGGCCGGGCGGCCCCGCGGGGAGCGGCGATGGCAGCTCCGGGCACCCCGCTCGCCGCAGGAGGATGAGGATCATGCCAAAACCGGGTTTGTTGCTCCCCTCTCGGGCTCAGCCGCCGCCGTGGCACGGGGAAGTTTGGGGGCAGAGGAGAGGAGAGTTTGGTGGGTGGGTTTGGGGCAGTCAGGTGCTGTTTTCCTTTTTTTTTTTTTTTTTTTTTTTTTTTTTTAGTGGGTATATTTTGGTTGGTGGTGACCGGGGTGAAGTTTAGTTTGTCCTTGGAGAAGCAGGGAGGGTGAAGGTGAAGCGCTCCTGGGCACCAGGTGAGTGCTGCGAGGAGCCCCGGATTCACAGGAGTCAGAGGGTCTCACCGGCGTCATCTCAGCCACTTTAATCTTAATTACTTATTGTGGGTCCGAATTCCCAAGTCCTCTCCTGGGGTTCCTGGGGTGGGCTGGGGGCTGCCCTGACCTCTGCAGTGGCTCTGGCTCTGCACATGGAGCCACAAGCCAGGAGCGACACGGGGACCCCAAAGCTGCCACCGGCTGCGTTCAGTGCTGCTGTTGCAGAAATCGGGATCAATGCAGGATCTGTCTGACCCCATTAGCGGCTTCCTATCGCTTTCCATTTATACCTTCTCTCCATTTTTGGCTCCGGCCGCCGACCTCCTCCAGGGTTTGCTGCCGGTGCAGATTCTGAGGGGGGACAAAGTCATTTGTTCATCCCTAGGCGCAGGCTGAGGTTACAGCGCCGAGCTCTGGATGCCGGGCTGGGGTGGGGGAGCAGCTGGAGGGGAGCGGCTCTGCCTCCATCCCAGCACTGTGGGACAGGCTGGGAAAGTTTCCCATCGATTTGGGATCGGATTCTTTGCCGTAAGCAGGAGGTGGCAGCGCGGGGGCGGATGGAGCCGGGATGCTCCGGAGGGAAGAGGTCACGCCACGCACCCCCTTTTCCACACCTCTGCTGGCTCAGGCTGATCAAAGCGCGTTCCGAGCGCTTTGTGTCCGTGTGTCCATTCACGAGCCACCTCCCAGAGCGTGTCCAACACTTTGCAGCAGCAACTGCTCGGTGAATCCCAGCGGGGACCAGCCCGCAGCCCCCAGAGAGCCCACTCAGCATCCCCGAAGAGCCACCGCAGCACCTCGCAGCCAAAAATCCATTTAAATCTTTTCCTGAATCAGCCTAAAACACGGCTCAGAGTGCAGGGAAGATGAGGAGGGCTCAGCTGCAGCCAAGCCTGGCCCGGCCCCAGCTTGTCCCTGTCCCTGTCCCTGTCCCTCGGCTGAGCAGCCGGCACCACCGCAGGGCTGATTCCATCCCGTCTGCCTTTTCCTGCTACCTGTGCTGGGCTGTGGCTGCTTTCATGGCACACCCGGAGCGGGACCTCGCCGGCTCCCTCCGGGCAGGAACTCGCCCTCGCTGGTTATTAAATTATCCTGACCCGGTTAATCCAGAGCTGATTAATTTTGGACTCCATGGCTGGGTATAAGAAAGGGTTCATCTGTCTCGTGGCATGTACTGTATGTACTGAGCTCCCTGATAATCAGATTTTTATTCATATAAAAAAATACGAGTGGAAAAATCAGAAGGAGGTATGAAAAGTGGGGAGGGTGTAAGGGTCTGGCTGGACACAGATCCCTGCCTGCCATGGGGTCAGCAGTGATGGAGGCTCCATCCCAGCACTGAAAATCCAGCTGGGGATCTTCCTCAAGTGCATCTTTTCCTGCAGAGCTCCTGCCTGGCTTTATGGCACATCCACAGCCCCGGGGAAACTGAGGCACGGACAGGGAAGTAGCACACAGGAGCTGGGAGTGCTTGCTCAGACTCATAATTTGTTTCCTGGTGCAATTTCATGGGATCCCAGCATGGTTTGGGTTAGGATGTTAAAGCCCATCCAGTCGCAGCCCTGCCATGGCAGGGACACCTTCTGCTGTCCCAGGCTGCTCCAAACCCCGTCCAGCCTGTCCTGGGACACTTCCAGGGATCCAGGGGCAGCCAGAGCTGCTCTGGGCACCCTGTGCCAGGGCCTGCCCACCCTCACAGGGAGGATTTTGTCCCAAATGCTTCATCTAAACCCACTTTAAACTCTTTCAGTTTAAAGACAACTTGTGTGTTTAAACGTTGAGGTTTTTCCTGCTCCCCTCTCCCCCCCTCTTGACACAGACAAACTTTAACCTCTGCTTCTAAAAGCAAAGAGGTTTTGGGTCTGGCTGCTCCTGAGCCCTGGGCTCTCCTGGGGCTGCAGAATCCCTGGGATTGCTCTGAGCCAGACCATTATTTCGGTATGTTTTGGCACCTTCTCAATTTCTCCACTATTCCCACAGTCAGGACTCAAAATTAGAGGCAGCTTTTGCCAAACCCCATCATCCCCTGAAAGATCTGAATTATTCTTTCCTATATTTTCATCATTCATAAACTACCAGCATCTCCCCTCCTGCTTATTCCCTCCCAGCTGCACACATTTGCTTGGCATTTAAAGAGTTCGATTTGCAAACACCTCTCCTGAGGAGGAGGATGAGCCACAGATTTTCGCAGGGTGTCTCCCTGCAGCAAGCCCAGAAGCTCCTTGGTTTCCTTCCAGAGATGATTCCTGCCCCTCTCCATCAGTGCCCGGTGCCCAGGGCAGCTCACTAAGCCTCCAAGGACACTCCGTGCCGGAATCACAGCTCCAACATTAATAACCCCAGCCCTAATCGAGGGCCTTGAAGGGTCTGGGTTGTGGTTTTATATCTTGCACCCCTCAAAATCCAGCCCTCCTGATGCTGGGGGACTGTTGCTAATTGAGGGGCACTTCAATTAGCTGGGATGAGAAATAAGAAAAATTCCCTTGGTGGGGACGCTGCGGAGCCACCTGTGCTCCATCGCAGAGCCGCGGGCTGGAATTACCGAACCCCAGGTAATTAGTGCTGCAAGAGAGGACAATTAGCAGAGGCTCATTAGTGCCCTGAGCTGCTCCGTGGCCCGAAGCCGTTGCTTCGAAATCAGACAGATTTCTCAGAGATCTCTATGAAATTCCCGTTTTGCTTGGGAATTCAAGAAAAGCAAATAAAGTGTCAGTGCCTCGTTCCACTGCAGGACGGGACCTGCGGGACCTCTCCTTGTCCCCTCCCTGCCCCAGCTCATCCCGTGTCAGATCAAAGGGAAAGGGCTGGGATCAGCTGCTCAGTCTCCTGCGCTATTTCCCACACGGAAAATTAAGCTCCTTGTCCAAATAATAATTCAGGGACCTGCTGCCAAAAATTCCTCCTCTGCCAGCTAATCCCTCTCTGTTTTGGGACAGGCTCGGGGGTGTTTTATCTCCATCCTGGTGTCAGAGCTGTGCGTGCAGAGCTGCTGAGGGGTGATCCCGTACCAGGACTTGCTGGATTCTGGTCCAGCCCGGATGCAGGACACTCTCAGAAGCCAATTTTGTCTGTGGGATAAATCCCAGCAGAGCCGGCGATTCCAGGAGCGGGGGATTAGAGGGAAAGGAGTGCCGGAGGAGTGCCTGGCTGGAAGGGGGATTGAAATCCTTTGAGCCAAGAGGGTGTTTAAAGTCACCTTGGCGGGATACAAAGGCAGAAGTTTCCCGGGGGTGTCCGGGGTGCAGCTGAACCCCCAGAGATGAGGGAGTTGTGTAAATGCCCCGTTTCTGGGAGGCACTGATGTCATTCCGGGCATCTCCCCCAGAACCCTTCTTCCCTGGACCACAGCTCTGCTTTCACTCCAGGGATATCCCCGTTATCAGTGGATTTTTGCTAAAACTCCTCAGCCCCAGCACCACCCAGATCTCCTGCTCCTCTGGATGCTTTTTGTGCTCTGCCTTTCCCTCAGCCACAGCCGCTCTTTGCCCGGGTGCAGCAAGTGACCCTGGTTAGTTCCAAGTCGATTTTTTGGGGAAAAAAACACCAGAAAAAGTCAGATTTTGCCTGCATCCCTCATCACCCTGCAGTAAAAGCCCTTCCAAAGCTGGGTTTGGAGGGGAGGTGGACACAAGCTGAATTGAGGTGCCAGGAATGTCATTTGAATTATTTTTTGTTAATAGATGCCCTCCTGGGGGAGGGTAAATTTAAGGACTGTAGTCTATAGAGGTAGGGAAATGGTGTATAAAATAATAACGCTGCCCTGAAGGAGCTGATCAAAGGTCTGGATAATCTCCTGTCCCTTTTCCATCGCAGAAGGCTGGAGATGTCTGTGAGATGCTCCAAGCCGGGCTCTCCTCCGGGACGGGGAGGTTTAATGTGCTCATTAACGCCGTGAGAGGAGAAATAGCTCAGAGGACAGAAAAGGATGCTGGAGGGGGGGAAATCGAGGTGACCGGGTCCCTCAAGAGCAAAGGAACGTCACCGAGAGGAATTCAGGAATTCAGGCTGAAGCCTGCGGGTGGAAATGTGCCACCCCCTCCTCTGCCTTCCCCCATGGCCTGGGAGGGCGAGGAGGGGACAGACGAGGAAGAGGAGGGTGGGAAGAAAATTTGGGTGAAGGGAGAGATGGGATCCAGCCCTGGCTGAGGCAAACAGGGATGAAATCACTCTGGAGCACCCGAGAGGAGATGACCGTGAGCAGTAGCAGGCTCCGGAATGGAAAGCAGGTAAAAACAGGAAAATAGAACAAAAATCCCAATTATTTTAACGACTCATGCCAACCTGCCTGGTCCTGTCCACTATGGGTGCTTATTTATTAATGAATGAATTCCTGGAGGTGACAAGCCCGGGTGACAAGTGGCGCTGGGGGTCGGAGCCAGCATCCAGCTGCACCCAGGAGGGAAGAAGGGCCCGTCCCTCCTCTCCCTCACCCCCAGCGATGCCCTTTGCTGGGCTGTGCCAGCCGTACCCGCTGCTGCAACTGGTCCCAGCCACCCCGGGGCGGGGACGGAGGTGTCCCACGTGGTGGTGGCACTGTGGCCGTCCCCGCCTGGAAAGGCGCCCGCCGTCCCCACGGCCACAGGCGAGAGGTAGGTGGGCAGGGGGGATGCTCCAACCCTTGGGCTTTCCCCTCCCCTCCTCTTTCTAAAGCCATTATTTTAAATTCGTACTCAAAAGCGCCCTTTTGCCGGCTGTAAATCTCTGTCTCCCGGTGCCAGAGGGGTGCGGGTCCCTGTCCCCCCTTCCCGGGGGAGCAGCTCAGACCTCGCCACGTCACGGACAAGACTTGTCCGCGCTGGACCATCCGCAGCATTATTGGGGATTAAAGGTGGCCCTGCCAGAAGGACGCGTCCTCCCCCGTCTCGCCCTTTTGCCGGCGGGTGGGGGCCGGAGCTGGGGCCGGGTCCCCCCTCCCCGCACAGGGGGCGTGGGGAGAGGGTGTCCCCAGCAGCCCCTGTCCCCATGGAGGATTTCAGCGCTGATTTCAGGGCTCCCAGGGGATGGCGGGGCCGAGGCCAAAGCCCCAATTCCCCGGTGAACCCAACAGAGAGGAGCCTTTGCAATGACATCGCCTGCGTTATCCCAAAGGCGCCTTTCCAGGGTATGGCTGGACTTTTTTCTCATCTCCGCTTCCCTCCACATCCCTAGCTGTGGTTAATAACTCTCTTCCCAGATGCAGACAGCGCTGGCGCTTCCATGCCCTGGCCAGGTGAGTCCTTAGGAGCTGTAAAGGGTGGGCGCGGGGGAGAATCTCCTCCTTTCTCATCCCATTCAGGGCTGATGGGGAGGGGAGAAGAGGCTCAACATCTCCAATAACCTGGAAAAACCCCGGGAATGGCCATTGTTCACTGCAGGAATGCGAGGACGGCCAGAGGAGGAGAAGGAGGAGGGGATTGCAGGCGGGAAGGTTTGGCTGGGTGCAGAAAGCAAAGCACAGCCCCGACTCGCTGGGATGTGATGGGTGAAACACAAACTCTCCCTCAAAATGACCTTTCTCTTTCACCGTCGCTCTCCCTCGCGTGGTTTTTTTGTTATTATTATGATTTTCCACAGGCAGGGATTTCCGCTGAAGGATATTAGTTAATCAGATTCTGAGAAGCAGATGTTGGGTGATTTAGGAGGAAAAAATGAGGCAACTTTCTAGTTCAAGCCTCGGCTGGAGCGTGGTGCAAAGCTTAGGGAGGAGGTTTTGTGGCTTTGGGATGCGCTGTTAATTTTGGTCTTAATTAAAAATGAGACAGATAAGGTGGTTTGGGGACAGGTGGGGCACCTCTGTGCAGTGATGGGGACAGGCAGACACCAGCATGCTCTAGGGCTTTAAGGTAAGAGAAGGAACCTCAGAGCCCTGCATCCCATGGGAAGCTGTTCCAAGGGCTTGAAATGGAGCTAAAAAGCTCTGGGAATTTCATGGTCAGCTTTAGGTGCTCAGCTTTGTTCCACTGCCAAGAGAAGTTCCTGTCTGTGTGGACCCCTCTGGGTCCTGCCCCTGGCTGGAGGTGTGGTGGGTCAGCTCATCCTGCCACTGAACTCTAAAGTCTAATTCAAACTTTTTTTTTTTACTCTGATTTTAAAATCAGCTTGGGGTTTATATTAAGAAAATACAAGAATGCAAGAAGGCAATGATGTGTGCTGCTTTTCTTCTTTCCTTTAGTTCTTCTTTTTCCCTTGAAAGTGCTTTATCTGGGCCAGGTTTGTTGCAGTATCCCTTTGTAGGCCTCCTGATGCTCCTGAAACCAGGGTTATCCTCAGCTCTGAATTGCTGCTCTGATGCCACAAATCATCCTGCCAGCACCAGCTTCTCACAAAGCCACCAAATATCCAGCCTGGCATGAATCCAGCCCTATGGAGAGCAGCTGCACCTTGGGCATGTCCGAGCTGGGGCTGCAGGACTTGGGTTTGGAGTCCTTGAGGCTCCTCAGCTTTGCCTGGGGTCACTTTGGGGACACAACCACACTGCTGCTGCTGCTGCCCAGGCATCACTTCTGTCCCCTACCCCAACCACTCCTCTCTGCACATCCCCAAGAGGGAAATTCGGCACAAAACCAGCCTGAAGCAGCTCAACAGGGCTGGATTTCTAAGGACAGCCAAGCTCTGTGGGTTTACTTCAAGCAAAGGAACCTGGTCTGTGAATAGCTTATGATAAATTGTAGGATTTGTCCCCAAATCCTGAATCTCTTCTACTGAGGGGAGAGGGAGGCTGAGCCTTGTCTGGGACATGGATGCTGGGGCCTGGATGAAGTTCTGCTGTGGGGGCTGTAAAGCTGAGAGGAGGAGAGGGAGGATTTGTCACAAGTCAGGATCTTCATGCCCATTTCTGCAACAGATTGGGGATTTTGGCTCGTCCTACCCCCCTTCCCAGCTGTGTGCCAGCAAGGATGGATCCTCTGCTTCTGGAGAGGCAACACCTTCAGTGCCCCAAATTATTCCAGTGAAACAGGGAGGCACTGGGGGCAGCATCCATGGGGGATGGGTCCCTGCCCAGCACTGGGAAGCAAACCCTGCACTGGGGACCATCCTCACCACAGGACCAGCCCTGGTGCCTCTGCTGCTGCTCCGTGGCCTCAATTGTGTTGCTATTCCTGGCAGTTGAGGGCATTTGGGTTTTTTGTGTCCCTCTCACTGGAGCTGGCTGGGTAAGAAAGCCAGAGTGCCCTTGGTGAGCAGCAGTCGTGAACAGCAGCTCCACGTGTCCTCCTGTGGTGTCTCATGTCTGGGAAATACATTTGGAGGGGAAATAAATCAGGGCACTGAATTTACTTGGAAAGTTCATTTTGGGGAAAATCTCCACAGAACTGTTCCCTGTTAACACCTAATTTCTCTCTGTGCTTCTCCCTGAGGCAGGACAGGTAATTTCCCAGCTCCATAACTTGGCCTGGTCCCTGGGCTCCTCTTTGAGTACAGAATGTGTGAGGTGTGCCTGGGAATATTTGGGGACACGGTGACTGTTCCTGAGCGCCTCACAGAGCTGGGCTGGGAAATCAGCCACCCCATGGCCTGGAATGCTCTCCAGGTGATCCTAAGGCTTAGTCCTGAGCTGCTTCCTGGGGCTGGGAATATCAGGTCTGTTGTGGAGGGGGACCAGGACACTCTGGAGGATCCCACCCCACCTGCCCCTGTTCCTGCCTCTCTTCCCAGATCAAAGGGGTTCTCCAAGGCTGGTGGACATTTCTCCTCCTGAGCTGCATTCCCCAAATTCCTGATTTGGGAATTGTTTCAAAACAATGGTTGAGCCATCTGCAAGGTGCCCAGGACCTCCTGGGCTTTGACCCAATGCCTCTCCCACCTGGATCAAGGGCTGCTCTTAACTTGGGACAGCCGTGTTTAGGACCTCAAAATCCAGCTCTGAATTTTGGATTCACACCTGGAAATGGACGAAATGACCCCTTGTTCTGGAATCACTGGGGAGAGGCTGGGTGGGATTCACCCCCATCCTCTGCTGCTGCCTTGGTTTTTTGTTTTTTTTTCCTCCTTGGGTTCTGTAGGCGTTTTGGGGAGGTTGAACAACGGCAAAGCCGTTTTAAAAGTGTGCAGGAATCAAAGATGAGCGACTTGCTGGGACTCATTTTGCTACTCAAAGGCATTAATGCTTCCACTAAAAACCAGAGCAGGGTGGTGAGAGCTCAGGCTTGTTCCACTCTGCATAGGCACAGTTCAGCTCTGTGTCCCTGTCCCCTGCAGATCCTCCTAGCGTGGGAGAGGCGCGGGCAGCCGGCGCCGGCCGCGGGGATTTCTGCTGCTGAGCTGATTAGCGTATGATGGACGTGGCCAGTTGGAAGGAGATGGAGGTGGCACTAGTCAGCTTTGACAACGCCGATCAGATCGTGGAGGATCCCTGCTACTCCAACGACCTCAGCCCTGCCGGGCAGTCGCGGAAAGGCCACCCCAGCTGCGCCAACCTGCTGTCCAACCTGCGCATCCTCATCAACAGCGAGAACGCCAACAATGAGACCATCTTCTCCAGGTTCTCCGCCGAGTTCAGCGACCACCTGGTGGGGGAGAGGGTGGGCATGGATGAGGGGGACCAACGAGTCATCATCAACATCGCTGGGCTGAGGTTTGAGACCCGGCTCAAGACCCTCGACCAGTTCCCCGAGACCTTGCTTGGGGACCCGGAAAAGAGGATGCGCTACTTCGACTCCATGAGGAATGAGTATTTCTTTGACAGGAACAGGCCCAGTTTTGATGGGATCCTGTACTATTACCAGTCCGGGGGGAAAATACGGCGCCCGGCCAACGTCCCCATCGACGTCTTTGCTGATGAAATCACCTTCTATGAGCTGGGTGATGAAGCCATGGACCAGTTCCGGGAGGATGAAGGGTTCATCAAGGATCCTGAGACCCTCTTACCAACCAATGACTTTCACAGGCAGTTCTGGCTGCTCTTCGAGTACCCTGAGAGCTCCAGTGCAGCCAGAGGTGTAGCTTTGGTCTCTGTCCTGGTCATTGTCATCTCCATCATCATCTTCTGCATGGAGACCCTGCCGGAGTTCCGGGAGGAGAGAGAGTTTAGGTCCACCCAGGAGCTTTCTAAGAACGTGACAGACACCTTGCTGGCCCACAGCACCTTCACGGACCCTTTCTTCGTCATAGAGACCGCCTGCATCGTCTGGTTCTCCTTCGAGCTCTTTGTCCGGTTCATCGTGTGCCCCAGCAAGACCGAGTTCTTCAGGAACATCATGAACATCATCGACATCGTGTCCATCATCCCCTACTTCGTGACGCTCACCACCGAGCTGATCCAGCAGAGCGAACTCAACGGGCAGCAGAACATGTCCCTGGCCATCCTGCGCATCATCCGCCTCGTCAGGGTCTTCCGCATCTTCAAGCTCTCCCGGCACTCCAAGGGGCTGCAGATCCTGGGCCAGACCCTCAAGGCCAGCATGAGGGAGCTGGGCTTGCTCATCTTCTTCCTCTTCATCGGCGTCATCCTCTTCTCCAGCGCCGTTTACTTCGCGGAGGTGGATGAGCCGCAGTCCCACTTCTCCAGCATTCCCGACGGTTTCTGGTGGGCCGTGGTCACCATGACCACCGTGGGCTACGGGGACATGTGTCCCACCACGCTGGGCGGGAAGATCGTGGGGACGCTGTGCGCCATCGCGGGGGTGCTGACCATCGCCCTGCCCGTGCCCGTCATCGTCTCCAACTTCAACTATTTCTACCACCGGGAGACGGAGAACGAGGAGAAGCAGATGCTGCCCGGGGAGGTGGAGCGGCTGCTGGCCAGCGTGGCCACGGGCAACGGCAGCATGGAGTCGCTCAATAAGACCAATGGGGGGTACCCTCGAGACAAGGCCAAAAAATGATGGTTGAGGCTCTGAGGGACTGGGCACAGTCAGCTGGGATTGGCTGGAGAACGTATCCAACATCTGCATGCTCTGATTATTTTTTTTTTTTAAATAATGTGCTGCTGCTTTTTTTTTTTTTTTCTAGACATTTTTCAATCTCTGATTTCCTGTGGCTGTTCAAATAAACACCATCTTTCTTATCTCTCTGCCCTGCCCATCGGTCTGGTGTTTTTTATTTGATGCTCATCTGCTTGACATTTCTCTTCTCTGTCCCTGGTGACAGAGTGGAATTCCCCACATACAGAGATTTCCCCATTTACTGGAGAGGAAAAAGGGCAAAATGACATGAAATGCTTGGCTCCGTGACACCCAGCTGTCCAGGGATGAAGGTGGGTCCAGCTCCCTGCTTTTTTGTAAATTCCATTTTTAAATAGTTCATCCCCACCCACCACTTCAGATCTGGGTGTTTGACCAATTCCCTCACCTGCAACAGCTCTGGCTGAAAAATAAGCTGGCAAAAAGTGATGAGGAGGCATATTTTTAGCTGAATGAGTTCCCTGGTCTGCCTGACTAATTAATTTGGATGGCACAGCAGGGTGGGCAGTCACGGATGGGGCCAGGGCAGCAGGTGGGGGATGAGGGGATGCTGACCAGGCACTGTGGCACGGCCACACCAAAGGTCCAGGCTCGAAACCCACAGGGATTTCTGCTGGAAAACTGAGCTCTGAGAGAGGGATTGGGATTTTTCCTGCTCGTTATCTACAAACAACCCTGGGGACGAGCCACTGTGACCTTGTAGCTTTTATTGTCACTCCTGGTGCTGCAAAGGGGGCACAGGGCGATGAGAGCCAACACTTCCTGACAGCTCCACTCCCTGTTGTAACAAGGCACTTCTGTTTTCCTAAAAATGCAAATTTCCAGTGGCACTTTGGATGGGAGCAGCCAGCAACAGCTCATTTTGCCATTCTCTCCAATGCCAGCAGGTTTTCTGACAAAAACATTTTGTTCCCACTTCACTGTTTCGCTCGACTTTTTTTTTTTTTTAATGTTTCTTCCTCCATTAAAATCCCAGTTTCTCTTGCAGTGTCTCATCTGCTCTGATGTCCCACACCTGCTGCTCAGATGTCTCATCTCCTGACACATCCTCATGATCATTACACAGCATCCCTCGTTTGCAATTCCATTCAGAGAGCAGTGGTGGAACAGGGATTAGATTTATTGCTCCTGCTCTGCTGGAAAATGTGGCTTTGGGCTCGCTGGGATTTTCCCCGTAGCAGAAATCCCACAGCCCTGTGGGAGGGGGTTATTTCGGTTTTAGGGTTATTTTGGTTTTTTCTGTGCACTGTCTTTCTGCAATGAGGTGTTTTGCACCCCAGGAGATGGACCTGAGACATGACCAGAAAAATTCCTTTTCCCACTGGGACAAATCCCACTTATCACCTGCTGTCCCTGTTGTTTTTTCCTATTCCTCCACCATCCTTTTCCCCTCCCTTGCAGTTCTCACACCATCATCTCAAACAGAAGAAACTGTCAGAGCTATTTATCTCCTTCCCACTGTGTCCGAGTTCCATCATCTGTGGGGACATTGGAGAACGCACAGCTGGGCACAGCTGGAGGGGGAACAGCTGGGAACAGCACTCAAACATTCCCAGCTCCTCTCTTTTCACCTCACCTCTCTCCAGCAGTTCTTTCACATCACTATTTTTATTTCATAGCAAGTTCTTTCTCCTTTTCTTCCAGAAAACTTGAATTTTTCCGTCTTTTTGTATTTTTATTTCTCCCCTCCACAAATTGTCTCCCAGCCTCTCTAATCAGAAACACTTTTGGTGTTTTTTCCTTGAGAAATCACCATGAAAAACTCTGATGAGAAGGTTTGGGCTGGGAAATATTCAGCCTGATCAGCCATGAGCACATTTCCACTCCTCCTGCAAACATGGACTGTAATGGTGCTGGGATGGATGCATGGATGGAAGGATGCATGGATGGATGGATGGACGGATGGACAACCTAATTCTTACAAACTTGTAAACTTAATCCTCAAATAAATTAATAAATGCTTCAAAATCTGGTATGCAGAAAATATTGTTTCTTTGGACTCAGCTTTTTTGTTCCTGGCTTTGTGCTGCTCCATGGCAACACAATCCCAGCTGGGACTTGTGTGTGGGAGGGGGGAGATGTGGGGTGAAACAGAATCCCACAATGGGTTGGGTTGGAAGGGACCTTAAAACTCATCTCATTCCACCTCCTGCCATGAGCAGGGACAACTTCCCCTCTCCTGGGCTGCTCCAAGCCCTGTCCAGCCTGGCCTTGGGCACCTCCAGGGCAGGGGCAGCCACAGCTGCTCTGGAAATCAGGTGATTTCAGCTCTCCAGCTCGGTGAGATGAGGGCAAACTCTGCAGTTTGCCTCTCAGCATCCATTGTGGGAGGGGGATCCCTGGCTGATGCCATGGGAAGGGGGTCAGAGGCATTAAACCTCTCCAGACACATCAGCCTATTTCCAGTTTGCCCAAAAGTGGAGGAAAACCAGGCTAGGAATTCCCGGTGTCAACACTGATGAAAATGTGTGAGAAACCCCATTTTCCTGCACAATTTGCAGCTTTGTCACTTCTCAAACACAGGCCCAGAGCTCAAAACTCAATGGAATCCATAAAAAGCCCTCAATATTTGTCCTGTTCCAGAGCCAACCCCAATGAGCCAATCTGTCACATCCTTCTGCACAGAGGATGAATTCCCTCTTCCAATTTTTTAATACCTCAGGAAAAACTAAAAAGAAGACAAGCACCCCTTTTGCTGTATCAGAAAGGTGTCCTGGCCACTTTTTATCCTTGGAGCAAGACAAAATCTCTGGTCAGGTGTGAAACATTTGCAGGTAGGAGTGACTCCCTCCTTCGAGCTGAAATTCCCCAGAATGCCAGAATGGTTTGGATTGGAAAGAACCTTAAAGCCATGGGCAGGGACACCCTCCACCAGCCCAGGGTGCTCCAAGCCCCGTCCAGCCTGGCTTGGACCGTTCCAGGAGCTCAGGTTTGGCACGGGAGCCACGAGATGGCACTGCAGGATCGGCATTTCCCTGCCACGGGCTCGGCGATCCGCGCTTGGAAGCTTTTCCTTGCTTCATTCCTTTATTGCAGTGTGACCACAAGGGCTGCCCCGGGCGGGGAGATGCTCCCCGGAGGAATCCCTTTGCCGGGAATTCTCAGCACCAGTGCGGGGGGAGGATTTGGGAGCTGGCAGGGCATTGAGGTGTCGGTCCTGCCTGGAAAGCACAGGTTCAGGTCTTGTCCCTCCATCCCTGCACAGCTGATCCTTGGAGTCACGGCTCCCACTGCACCTGCCTCATTTCTTGTTCACAGGAATGAGAAAATTCCTGTGATAGAGCTGAGGGCGAGTCCCATGTGCCCAAAATTTGGGGCTGGGCCACTCTTCTGCTTGGGCACAAGAGATTCCCACCAGCTGGGCTGGGAATCCCAGGATTGTGAGATCCCAGGGAATAAAGAACACTCCCATAAATAAATAACATAAATAACACTAAATAAATAAATAAATAAATAAATAAATAAATAAATCACACTCCCACCATCCCACATCACATCCTCCTCTAGAGTCAGCTCAATTTTTACACAGTGTGAGAAGGGAATAATTAATTTCCAGCCCAAATCACCTGGATCTCTCCCTCCACAGCCCTGTCCCTGCTGGGTATGGAATCTCCAGGCCCCAGCAGTGATGGAGCCTCATTTACCAATAAATAATGCAGCCAGTCCCTTGTCCCTCAGCACTGCAGAAATGAACACACAGCAGGGACTTGGATCTCTCTCCCAGCTTCCTGCTGAGCAATTCCACTGCAGCTGCTCCTGGAGAAAGAGGCAGCCTCCATTTTTTATGGGGTTGGATATGGATGGAGGTAATATCCTTCCCAAACAGAACTGTGCAGGTTCTGTGCTTCTGTAAAAGCCTCAGCACGGGAGGCACTGGGTGAAAGCCTTTTCCTGCTCTCTTGGGTGGTCCAAGGGAATCTCCAGTGAGTCACATCCTGCTGGGGGACTCCCTTCCCCGGGGTGGCTTTGGGCTGTCAGACACCGTGCAGGGGAAGTGGGAACAAGCCCTGTGCCCAGGCACGGGGAGCTCCCTGGGCAGGAACTGGTGGGACACGGCTGTGGGTCTGCAGGGGTCTGCTCTGGCATGGTTTCTGTCTGGGGTGGTGAGCTCAGCCTCCCTGGGTGGAAATTTGGGGGCTCAAGAATCACCCACTTGTTGTAACCCCAATAAAAGGGTCGATCTTGAGTTCCACACCTCAGCCCTGCAGTGATCACAGCTCCCAAGGGCCCTAAGCAGAGCTCTGATGATCAAACACCACACAGCAGCTCCCTCCTGGCTCCTGCCATTCCATCAGAAATAAACGTGCAGCCACCAGCTCAGAGCTACCAACATTTTATTTGTGCCAGGAGCTGTGGTTTGCCTCCAGTGTGCAAGAAATAAATGTTCAGCCACCAGCTCAGAACACCAACATTTTATTTGTGACAGGAGCCATAGTTGTGCTCTGGGTGTACAAGAAATAAATGTGGAGCCACCAGCTCAGAACACCATTTTATTTGTGCCAGGAGCCGTGGTTTGCCCTGGCTGTGCTCACAGCCACAGCACTGCTCTCGTGTGTGGATCTAAACAGCCTTGGCCAGCCCAACACGGTTGTTGGCCCGGTCAAAGATGCTGTAGTACACCCTGATGAAGACATCTCCCAAGATCCAGAGGTCCCCAGAGGTGTCCTGGAAGCTGCTCATGCAGGATCCTTGGCTGTGCTGTGTTTGAGCAGGGAAAGGCCATTGGGGAAATGTGGGCTGGTGTCTGCTCTTGCACTGCTCTAAGGGCCCATGGCCATCCATGCCCTGTCTCCCAAGGGAATGGGAGAAGCCCAGGTGGCCACAAGGACCTTGAGAGAGGCTCCTGTAGCAGGCCCAGCTGGTTGCCACTCACCTGCTCAGTGTAGGCTGAGGCAGACACAGGGAACTGGATCCCGTTGATGACAAAAATGACATCGGGCATGGCAGGGATGGAGCTGCAGTTCACGCTGTGCTGAGGGAGCAGAGGGAAGGGGCTCTCAGCAGGGAAATGTTCAGAGGGTGAGGAGTGAGGGGACACCTCACTGGGGCCTTCAACCTCCTCCTGAGGGGCAGGAGGGGCAGCTCGGATCTCTGAGACAGGGACAGGAGCCAGGGAAGGGCTGGGGCTGTGCCAGGGGAGTTTAGGTTGGATTTTGGGAAAGCAGTGCCCAGGCTCCCCAGGGAATGGACACGGCCCCGAGGCTGCCAGAGCTCCAGGAGAGTTTGGACAACGCTCCAGGGATGCACAGGGTGGGATTTGGGGTGTCTGTGCAGGGCCAGGGGATGGATTGAATGGTCCTGGCGGGTCCCTTCCAGCTCAGGACATTCTGTGATTCTCTGTGTTGCTGATAAAAACCGGAGTGTCCCAGGGTGTCTCCACTGGTGAGCACAGGGTGGTTTCCCTGTGCATGGGCTGGGCTCTGCTGTGCCAGCTGCCTCCAGGGCGAGCAGGGTGAGCTCTCACCTCTCCATACATGCCCTGCCTGGCCCCAAGCACGTTCTGGATGTTCCTGATGCCCGAGGGTGGCCCGGCCACGAGGGAAGTGCCGGTGTCGACGATGGCCTGGCAGCCCCCCGCGCACGCGACCTCCTGGCTGTTCACCATGATGCTGTGGGGAGAGACCGACCAGGGGCCATGAAACAACCTGATGGAGCCTTGGGGATGGTTTTGAGCTTCTTTTCTAGGAGTTAAAGCTGGGGAACCCCAGGTGCTGCCTGTGAGCCTTTTCCTTTCTGGAGCTGCAGAGCCAGCTCGGAGCACAGCCACCATTGCAGACGTGGGCACTGAACACAAGCAGCTGCGACCTACTGGAGCCCAACAAAGGAGGTTTTGAGCTGTGATTTTGCTCTCCTCATCACCAGAGACATCCCCTAAATCACAGGACAGGGTCTAGGCTGCGGCCCAGGCACAAAGCATCCTCATTTTGGGTGTCAATCACCAAAGTACTACGGAGTTTTTCCCCTTATCCCTCTGCATCCCTCAGCCCTGGGGTGTGATGCCAATGAAGCCTCTGGTGCTGCTGGGTCTCTTTAGAAGCAATGCCTTAAGGTGACCAGAGAGCAACAGAGCTGATTTGTCACCTGTCCATGGAGATCTGCCAGTAGCCCTGGTAAGAGACAGGGATCCAGCTGATGGGGCCGGTGAAATAGGACTCATCGATGCCCCCGAAGATGACCACGCTCCCTGCTGCCTCTCTGCACCATGCAGGAAAGAAAAACAAGGGGGGTTTTGCCATGTGGGTCAGCGCAGGGCTGTGTGTCCCAAGGGTGACACTGATGGTGTCACATCCCCCCCTCTTCACCAGTGACACCCTGGCACAGCAGCAGGGGCAGGGCCTTTGGAGCCAGGAGACAAGGCACAACCATGGGCCTGGAAACTGTTTCCCAGCGAGCCATGAGCCCTCTGGGGAGGCTGGTGGCCCCCAGTCCTTGCACATCATGGCACAGACACAACACCCCA
>WBND01001506.1:10200-95683 GCA_013398595.1 Tychaedon coryphoeus
GAAAATCAGTGACTGACTTTTACACCAACAGGAGTTTCAGATCCCAGGTTCCTCCCCTAAAGTAAGCAGCTCATTATCCATAAGTGTTCCATCCCAGGCAGACTAAACTGTACATGTTAAAGGCTTTTTATTTAAAGAAAGTGTCACAGCTACCAAAGGGGCTGCTAAGAAAGACTTCTCTTGGTTTGTTGCATCAACACACTATTAAGGGAAATGCAGATTTCCACACCAGACTTGATCTGACATCACTAAACAATGCTTCTAAAAAACTGTATCAGAAAGCAGAAAAGCAAAGCTTTCTTTGCTTCAGGTTTTACTCAAACTGAGCCCTCCCAGAGCCCTGTGGCCTCTCTCATCTGGCAGGCATCATGAGCTCCAGCACAGGCCTGGATTTTGGAGATGCTGCCCCACATGCCATCTTTCCCATTTAGAACTGTCATGGAAAAACCCCAGGGTTTGACAGATCTGACAGAGAAGGAGTTAAATGTAGCACCATAAAGAAGCTGTAAATAGGCCAGACGTTTTTCACATGAAATAACTTTGTAAGTTGCTCTTAAGATACACGAAATCAGAGCACTGCTCAATTCCTATAGCTAGTCTTAAACATATGCATATGTATACACATGGAAATTGTGACTAACTGGAAGGTTCTGGTGTATTTAATTCCAAAAAACTGTCATGAATTACAGAGAAGACAGAAACTCAGTCTGATTTGGGTTTTAAGACATGATTTTCCCAGTCTGATTCAAGTGCTGATCTGCATTACTAATCACCATCTTCTACTGTTAAAGTACTTTGAAAATGTAATGTTTTCATTGCTTATCTGTCTTTTTGTTTTTATCCGTAGGAATTGAGGCAGGACAGTGATTCCAGCAGCCAGGTACAACAGCCTGCAGAATGCACACCAACTACACCAGGGGACTGATCCCAGGTAAAAATATATCTTCATCAACAAACTATTTTTAACCCAGATCTGTTCTTCATTCATGTGGCCCCATAAGTAAACACACAGGCTCAAGTGAGCAGCAGCAGGTGCTTAGTTCAGCACTGCTGGAGGAGGAAAAGGTATTAATAGAGAGATGGGTAAAAGAATGCCCTTGGATACACCAATTGCTTCACCTTCACTAACCTTTGTATTTGACTATACTTTCACACTAAGCTCTGGGAGAAAAGCTGCTCATTATTTGGTGTTTTTTGAACAAGTACTTCAATGCTGAAGCAAAATCCTGAATATTGACGCAGAACTGTAGCCAGAAATCACTCATGGAAGAAGTAAACCCAGGTTCACATGAAAAATCCACCAGCCCTCAGAGGAACACAATCTCCCCCAGTGAGTAAGACTGCCTCTGTCCAAGGCAGAAGGAAGGAGTCCCAAGGGGGGCTCATTAGATGCTGCAAGGCAGGAGGAGGATGCAGCAAACAGATGCTAATCCAATTCCATCTCTCATTAGGCTGCACCCACTGGTTTCTGCAAGGAGCACACACAGGCTGATGGTCCCCAGTGAAAGCTGCTGCTCTGGATCCATGCTCCAGGAGCCATGACTGCTCCAACAGCCTCTCTCTACCTGCCAGGCATTTGCTGCTCCTCACTGTATGGCTCACCTCAGCTACAAAACCAGCTCTGCCAACATTTCAGACTGCAGTAGACCTAACCAGAAACCAGAGGTCAAGGTTAACCCCTGCTAACTAAACCAGCATTAATCCAGGATTATCCATGAAGCCAGCAGCATTCATGGATCTCCATGTTCCTGTGGCACAGCCCTGCAGTCCCTGCTCAATAAAAACGGGTTTTTTTGTGGGTTTGCCATTTCAGCTCTGCTCAGTACCTCAGCTGAGGAGTAAGGAGTGTCCAGAGAAAGGAAGAAGCCTGCACCATGTGTCAGCAAGACCAGAAAGCATCTCATGAATATTAAATAGGAGAAGAAATGACTGCTACAATCAGCCAGAAGTGGCCTTAATGCAGCCTCAAAGCAGCCCAGAAATGCACCTGGAGAGGTTCCCTCACCCTCAGGAGAGCACAGCCAGAGCCCTCTTGCTCTGCTGGGCAGGACTGAGGGCACGCAGCCCAGGGCAGGGTTACCAGGAGTGACAAGCCAGGAAATAATCAGGGAACTTCCACACCATCCCTGAACAGTGAACACTGCCATTTGTATGCAAGCCCTACAAAATGAGCCCATATCTGCTTTACCAACTTGGGTGTTATATTAAAAAATTTTATTATCTAATCCAAATGAGATGTGTTCCTCCACTGAGGAAGATGTTGGAATTTGAAAGCTTAAAATGATAAACTGTCTGCAAAAATGTGGCAATAAACACAAGCTTCAAAATTTAACTTCCATTATGTGTCTCTACCTGATAATTATGCTAAAAGAAAACTAAAATAAAACTGTGCAAAACCAGTTATTGATCTGTAATAAAATTCACTTTAATACCAATTAATTCACCTCACTGTATATTAAATAAGGAACTGTTATTACTTCTCCAGGATTTAATATGCAAAGCATAATTGTGTGCAACAAAGTGTTCTTCTGAGAGCAAGACATGAAGAGGCTGCTCTGCAATCCCACATGGCACTAACACTGGAGTCAGGCAATTCTGAGGGAATATCACTACTGGGAGAGCAGATGTCACCTAGGCTTTAAGTTCCACATCAGTTCCAACACTATTTGTTTTTCAAGCCATATCTCACACACACAAAAAGAGTGAATATTAAAAAAAAAAAAAACAAACAAAAAAAAAACACCACTCTAACTTGAAATTTAGCTCAGTTCAGAAGCTGTACTGAGCTATTAAAGCACAATATTCAGACTCTGGAGCAAACAGAAGTGTGTAACATCTATGGATAGAAATAATAGACCTGTTGGTATTTCTGTCATTATTCAGAACACTGAGCCCTTAGGAGTATTTGCAGCTCCTTTCAAAGAAAAGGTCAATCTTCCAAGTTAGACATCATTTTGTTATTAAAAACTAACAAATCAAACCTAGAAAAGCAAAAAAACATTGGTACACACAGGAATACAGATATGGGGAGACTGGACAGAAAATGAAATATTATTAGAGGCAAGGAGTGGAAGTAATGAAACCTTTACACAATCTTTTTCAGCTGTAGAATGAAATACCCAGGTACAACACTGAAAGCCTTTTTATTACCTAAAAAAACTGTTATATCAAACAAGGGACTCAGAAATGTTGGACGAATGTGGAAAAGGTGTGTATAAATTGTCAGTCTTCAAACTAAACTTTAACTGTTACAAGAAAGGCAGAAGCACTTGGTTTGTCAGTAATTTACAAACACACTCACAGCACAAATAGAATCCAAATTCCAAGGCTTTCTTAGATACTTAAATCCTAACTGCAGGAGTAGCTCACTCCCTCTCCCAATACCCCCCTGCCTACCAAGATTCCCAGTGAAGAGGAAATAAAAAATGCTTTATGGTGCACATCTAAGCAATGGCAAGTTCAAGATCATAAAATACTTCTCTAGCAGATGTTTTCCTACTCGAGGTCTTTCAGGTCTAAAATGAAGAGTAAAACTTTCTCAAATCAAGAGAGAGAAAAATAAAGGCTGGGGATGCTGCCATCAGTGTTTACCTTCCCTGGACATCCTGACACTGATTACCATTTCCTATTGCCAGCATGAGGAAGGATTATCATACACGTCTAATGGAACTAACCCAATGAAAAAAAAAAAAGAATAAATAAAGAAAGAGAACACCCCACAAAAAACCCCAAACCCACTTTACCTTCAGAAAGCGTTTTAAAACCATCAAAATTTTGTAAAGTGTTCACTCATGCCCCCTGCATTATTCTACCAATGCAGGGTACCTTACAACTTGACAAAGCTCTTTTCTAGCACTACCATTATATATTTTCATCATTCCACCAGATTTGTAGTCTTACAGTCTGCCATATTCACATTTGTGGCACTGCAAATATTTCTTCACTGTGTTGCTGTGGTGGACTTGCTTTTATGCCTTCAGCAATTCATTTGGCTTGAAGTAACCAACCACCAGAATTTCAAAAGTAGACTTAGAGGAGTTACAAAAAAAAGAAAAAAAAAATCTCCTCCTTGCCATTCTCACTGCATTTATCATTTCCTTCAGATTTGCCATCACTGCAAATTCTTCTGGGAAAGACAAGACTAAAATTAATGTAAAAACCAAGAAAAATTGCAGTTCTCAAGTAAAAGCAAAGAATGCCTGTACAGGCACACAAAAATAAATATGCAGAGATCTATCACCTATTATACACATATAGATGGGTTATACAAATACGCTGTTAAAACATGTAAAAGGGACTTCAGGCTGCAGCAGCCAAAGATACACCAAAATAAGCAAACAACATGTACAGACAGGGTTTTTGCCAGCTGGAACCCTTCATTTTGCTCACCCACCTCTTCCAAATCATCACTGACCCACAGAGGGATGGGGGTGCCCCAGTAGCGGTTCCGAGAGATGGCCCAGTCCCGAGCGTCCTTCAGCCAGTTCCCAAAGCGCTTCTCCCCCACGAAATCTGGAACCCTGGGCAAAACAACCACAGAAGTATTACTGCATTACTGTTGGATCCCACAAACCTGGGGGTTTGAGCTTTCTGTGCCATCAGGCACTGACCCCCTGGAGAACACTGCTTTTGACCTGAGGCCTTGGAGAAAGCTTCCAAATTTGAGTGATGCAGTTAAAATCACAGGTGTGTAGTTAAATAGAAGTGTGTGATTTCACATGGGGAAGGGTTTTAAATGTGAGGTTTTATAATGTAGTAACAGGTATGGGACAAGCTGGAGGATTTTGGGTGGTGTCTCTTTCAGTGCTCACCTTCCTTCTTCTTCATGGTTTCAGGCTGGAGTTTCTGGTTGGTCAGTCAGTGTCACACTGAGGGTCATGGGAATTTGGTTATTGGGTTAAAACTATAAATAATATAGGTGTTAATTCTCTGTTGGACTGTTTGGCTTTAAGAGACCTTGTAGCTAACTGGATTCATCACCATTTTCCTCACTTCTAGCAGGTAGCTGGAAGTGCTGCTGAACGCTCTGTACTTTTGATAAGATTTAATAAACAACCAAGCCCAAACATGAGAAAATCAGTTTCCTCCATAGTTGTTTAATCCTGGCTCTGAGTGAAGGCAGAAGAGACTGAGACAAACCCCCACCACTGTTACATATCATTACGTTCCACTTAGAAGAAAGCTGGTAAGAATTGGTTATACTCCATTTTGTCCACCAAAGAAGTTCATTTCAGCACTGAGTGCCTTGGAGCACATTTGTGTTACAGCACTGGCTGCTGCAAGGCCTATGGAGGTGCTGCCAAAAAACACAACACCTCCCTCTAATCATCCCCAGGTAAGCTGCAGAAGTGAAAAACATCTTATTTATTTTACTAGAAAGTAACTCGGAAAAACATATGTAACATAAAATGGATTCACTGGGGATGAAACAATGGCCAAAGTCCTCAGGACAGTGCAACAGTGGGGGATTATGGCTAAGGCTGATCACAACACTACTGCTTAAATTACATACAGAAAACAGAACAGCCACTGATTTTAGGGTTGACTGAAATCCCCAAGACTGAAAAGCCTGGAGCAATAGCATTAAAAGGCACCTTGGATTATGTGTAGGCACCCAGGTACATGCACATTATTCAGGTTGATAGATCATACAAAAAATCCTTTCCAAGCTATTTATCATCTCACTTTGAATTACCCAATTAAGAAAGAAAACACGCCCCCCAACCACAGAACCCTATCAATGCCTGCTAAAACCTCATTGTGAGCACTAATGGGCACACAGGGATGTTAAAGACAAATTTTGATTATATAAAAGGGTCTTGGAGATCAAAGGTTAATGCCAGAACCTGATGCCCTGTGAGGTTCCTGGCTGAACTAAGTGGCCTGGTGGTTTGATTAGAAGCATTAGAACCATTTTCTCCCAGGATGTAAACAAACAATTAAGTATTTATCCAATGATTATGCACAGATGAAGGAAAGCAATGGGCTTCAGGTCAACAATATGCTCCTTTCATGCCTAAAGGTGCATTTAAAAATACCAAATTCAAATGAAACTCACAGAAAGAACAACCTTAAGGCAGTGTCAGACACACAGAAGCTGTGAATGAGAAGCTCACTACAATAAATCAGCTCTGGAACTGAGCTTTGAGCAGCCTATGGCAAGTTTTGCTGGGTTTCTTTTTCCAGTCTAACCATAAAGGCCTTCCCAAAGTCTGAGCTGGATTAGGAGAGCCACAGTTTCCAAAGGGGGGGCAGCCAAACTACAAAGCACACAGAGTCTCTTCCACCTTTTCTTTCTGAAGCCCTTAGTCCTCTTGTCAAGTATTTCTTTTTGGAGATTTTTAATCACAGATCAGTTCCAAGAGTAACCTTTAGAGGAAAAATTAAAAGAATGGATTCACATGACACACTGAGGTAGGATCTGGCCCAGCAGCAGGAGATTTATGAAATAAGTGTGAATGAAAAAAAACCCAAACTCTTGATGAAAATAAAAGCCACAGTCTTTTAAAAGTTTTACCCATGATGAAGCCATGTGGAGATCTAAAGGCTGCTTGATGCCAATGTTGTCTCAAGTGGATAAAAACTACCCTTAAAAGCCTCACTAAATATCAGCCTGAAGTTCCACAGCTTCCCTTGCTATTTCTGGTGTTACTTTCAGCTGCAAACTTGTCTTCTGTAACACTTCTCGAACAAAAATCTAATATAAAAAAATTTTAAACAAACTGAGTGACTCATGTTTCACATGACATCTGTAGCCCTGCTTTGAAATCTAGAAACATATACAGGCTTTCCCAAATTGGTTCAGCGTGGGACTCATTACTATGAACCTCCTGTGCTGACCTTAGGAGACCCTCTCTCCAAACACAAGTGGAAACTGTACAAAGTTCATTAGCATTTGCCCAACATTCCACTAATGTGGAAAACTTCTCTTTACATCACTCCTAAACTAGTTTCCATTTATCAGAAGTTGTTAGACACTGATTAGCTGAAATTATTAGTCCCATTTAACATAGCTAGAGGCTGAGACAATCCCCCAATGACATTAAAATGCTAAGAGTTTCAATTCTGCCTCCTCAAAACACACATGAAAAATTAATTTTATCCCCAAAGTGGACATTAACCACAAAAATGTACGTGGTGTGATCTCTCTCTCTGAGCTATGAAAGCATGTAATTTACCTCTTCTGGTAAAATTGCCTGACCCTGCTGCCAGTTTTCAGTGGAACACAAAACACAAACCATCTCCCATGAACCACATTTGCAACAGTGATCTATGGCTCTTCAGAGGTACAGCACAGGGATGACACTGGCACAGCCATCAAATCAATTAAAAAGAGCTGTATCTCCCACATTCTGAGCCCATCACTAAAAGGATGTGTTACTTAAAGCAGTTGGGTTTTGCCACTGCAGAGATGCTGCCCATGGGTGCTGCCCAAGGGCAGACACAGCCTCCAGCTGGGATCAAGCTGCAAGAGGGATGTGCAGCAGGAACAGCCATGCCAGGAACAGCCCTTCAAGTCTGGAGCACCTTCCTTTTACTTACTGTCACTAGATTTAGCTCCAGATACCTCAGTTTAATACTTCTCTACATACCACAGGGGAAAAAAATAAAATCAGAGGCACTTTCTACTGAAATATTTGATTAGACTGGGAAAAAAAAGAGTATGTTACTAACACCTGATCTTTATTTACACCAATTCCAGGTTAGTGTTCTTACAGAGTTTTTCAGTTTCTTTTAATCCTATTCTTAGATATTTTCTTGGTATACTTCCCCTGTTAAATTGTCATAAAGACACCATCTTGCCACAGGCATGTATTAGTTGAGGGAGCATTTTTCACTCTTCCATCTACACAAAGCATCTGGAAGATAAATAAAAAGCCCTGTCCCATATGCCAATGCACACATTTTCATGTTCAACCCCACATCCATCACAAACCCCCTGCAGCCTGAAAGCACAATCTCAGGCTCCTGCTGACCACTGAGTTTGCAGTTGGGTGTGAGCAGAAGGTGCCCAGTTCTGCCTGTTCAGAGCCCCCTGGACTGGCACTGGACACCTTCATAGCCCAGAGAAAATCAAGCCCCAGCACCCAACAGTTCCATCAGGCTGCAAGTGAAAAATCAAAGCAGCCACATCTCTCCTGAAGCCATCATGCTTGCAGCTCCTCAAACTGAGCTGTGAGAAACAGATTTTTATATTTCCCAACTGGCCTACAATTTGTTTGACCTTCAAATTTCTCTGCAAAATGACAGAGATAGGATTTCATACTTCTTTCTCTGACATTTAGCAAGGTTAAGGAGACTGCTGCCTCAGCAGGTCAGGCAGCTCTTGATTCATGGGTGTGGAACAGTGTGGGACAATTGCAATTTCTCCTCTTGGCACCCAGGACAGGGCACTAAATAAACTTCAGGATGCAGACACTGCAGCAGCTGGAAAGCTCAGGGAACTGAACTCCACAACACAAAGGAACAAATACTGTTTTGCCAAAATCATAAATTAGGAAGATTTTGAATCAAAGTGCATCAGTTCTAACCTGTTTGAATGCTCATGTCTGTCTTACTTTCCCAACATCAAAACTCTATCATACAAGTTGAAGATAATGAAAATTATTAATTTGCTGCAAATTTCCATGTCCATTTTTGACTGTTTGTTCCTGGTTTTGAAGCAGTTGTGGGGTTTTGCTTAATTCATGCATTGCTAAATCCCCTGCACAGTCAACTCCCACATTCTTTCTTGGTAGCTACTCATTTTCTTAGTGTCTAAAATAAAAATTGCATTTGACAAGCCAAAAAAACCCATGAAGAGCAAAGCAAAACCCAGTCTTTTAGCAGCATTTATTAACTTATTACAACAGGAACCATCTTCTTTGCCTTCTCAGTCTATGCACCACTCAGCACCCAAGTCACAACAGCAATGTGGGCATGGATTTGAAAATAGCAATTATTGACCCCCTTCAATCCCAGAGCAAGGCTGCATTGCTGACAGCAAGCACCATGGGGTGAGCCAGTGGGTTCTCAGCACCAACAAATACTCAAGGAACAGCATCAATTAAAATAAATAAATTTACTTTCTGACTCTTGTCTCCAGAGGAAAAAAACAGGATGCAAATAAAAAATATTCTAAATTATACATAATCCAGAAGGAAACTTATTAAAAGGATGAAGACATCTGCTCCTTTCCTGTAGATACATTTTGAAGCATATCTCTTGTGCTCATAACACAATTGCAAATACTGAACTCAGCTCCTTACTCCATCTGAGAGCTGAGATGTGCTCTGAGCTGGCTCACCGTGCCCCAGTCACGGGATGCAGGAGCTGTCTCAAAGCAGCACCATCCCTCTTTTCTGTAAACACAAACAGCACTGCCAAAATAAAGCACTACCCCTGCACAAGCCTCGTGTTTTATCATCAGCTCAACATTAAAAGCTGTTCCAGATTTTACATAAAGATTGTAATAACCCTTTCTCACTCTTCATCGTTCTTCTCACCAGCTGATTTTATTCATTATATTCTCTGCACAACCACACCACCTTTAAGTATTGGGTAAGATTTACTTCCTAACTGCTAATTAAAGGAGTTAAGACTACAAAGTTGATAAACAAAATACTACCTTAAGTAGTGGGAATTAGAGGACCTAATAGCAGATTAAGAACTCTAATACAGCTTTGGTTCTGAGAGGATGTCCCAGATCTGTCCTGTCCTTTGGCAAGCTGCAACTTTTTCAGTGCCACCTGAAATCAGGAATCAGTTTTAGGTCTGGAAAACAGAAAGCTACTCTTCCAGAAGATAGCTGAGTTCTATCAGCAACACCAAAGGTGATGAAGTAGCAATTCTATGTCATCTAACTAAGTATGTACAGATTTATTTAAATTCCTAGCATACCAACTGGGGGGTTTATTTTAGGTGTAGAATTTGGCTTTCTTTTTAAACATTAACCAACCCTTAGAAGACAAAGGCTTACATTCCATTATGTTAATTTACTCTAATAACAAGCCTCCTTCAACATGCCCTCAAATTGATTTTTAATGGTTTTTAATTCAAAGAGATAAAATAAGCAACTATTCATGCCCTTTTGACACTTTAATTAGTGCCAATCTATATCATGGACCTAATTAAACATGGGGGGAGGCGGGAGGGAGGAGAGGGGAAGGGAGAAAGGTCAGTGTGTGCCAGGCAGGATTTGCACTGCAGCAGCTCTGCTGCTGAGCCTGGGAGAGCTGCAGGAATGCTGCAACCCCATTCACCCCACCCCAGCTGGGCTACCTCCACCACTGCATTTTCTGCTCATGGTGCAGCTTCCAGGGCCCAAATGAACCATGCTTTCAATCATTTTGATCTCCCAGTGTTTCTCTTCCCTCTTTTCTCCTGGTTCCCATGGCAACCCCCACGTTGTGGTGTGACTGCAGTGCTGCAGAGCATCCCCGTCACTGCTGCTCCTGACCTCCCATCCTGGCACACACCCCACTGAAAACCCTGCTCCATCTCCCTTCCAGGACCCAGGCACCCTGCTAATAGCTGCTAAAACTCCTGATCTTATCAACAATCCCTGCAGCCCGAAGCCAGGAGAAGGGCAGCTTCCACTTTTCTTCTCTCTGCACAGTTTCCTTGGGAATATTCTAACATTTACTGGCACAAAGTACTTTTGTAGGGCATCAGCACCCAGGATCCATTTCCATCCACACACATCAATGCATTTGCATTCCTGTGACAGTGGCAGACATTCAACACACTGCTCATGGCACAGATTTACCAGCTGCCCAAGAAAATCATGCTGGAGCTGCTTAGTGAACTGGCATTTGGGGGGTTTATGTCATAAGCTTTTCCTTGAAGTAAAAAAACAAGCTTTTGGTGACCCTTCAGTGGGACTGAAAAGGTACCTCTGCATTCATGGCATCATCAGCAATCTCTGCACAACAGGCTCAGAGAGGAAACAGCAAAATTACAGCACAGAACACAAGCCATCAAAATGCAGTGAACAAGCCCCCAAATTCACTTCTAATCCTCAACTATGTCTGATAACAGACAGTAATAAAACCTTCTCTAAATTAGACAAACACAAGGCTAACCCTGCAGCAATTTTTTTCCACCTCCTGCTGTAGGCAATGCCACTAATTTGGATTTTTCCTCGGGAAATGTTGCCATCTAGTGACTCCACGCTGCTGTACACACCACAATTGCTACTAGAGGGAGGATCTCATTCGTATTCATGATTCCCCAGCAAGAAAAGTGTGACTGATGACTCAAAAAGAAGAGTTACAACTGCATGGTGATACTAAAGAAAAGAAAAAATGACAGAAAATCTACACACACCATGCATTTAAAACTGTTCAGATGAAATGTATTAATATTAACAAAATGTCCTGTGAAACTTCCTAAAAATAAACAAACAGCAAAAGAAGGAAAAAAATACTCACTGATTTTCTTCTACTGCTCTAAAATTCTGATCTGATTTACAATTCTGTTGGTCTGCTACAGACTCATCTGAGCAGAAACGACAAGTTCAGTAAAATAAACATTTGCTTTCTCTTGTGGATGGGCTCCACAGCCCATCCCCTGCACAGCCTCAGGTTTCTGACACAAACAGGCATCACTGCTGACCACATCTCACCTTTCCACAGGTGAGACACACTTTTGTGGCCACAGTTTAAAATGACCAGGATCAAAAGCTTCTCCAAAGCTTGATTTGCTTGACTGACACAGAAGAAGACACCAGGGCTCACACAGGAGCTGCAAAACTCACACTTTAGCTTCACTCACAGAAACGTGTTGTGGGTGGCATTTCCAGTGAGAACAAACAGCTTAAGTGATGGAAGTCAGGAAAATAACACCTTCAACCATACATCAAGCTCCTTATTGCACCACCTGAATTCTTCAGTGGTGAGAAGATGCCAGAACAAAAGGTTTGGTTTCTTTGAAGTCCCTGACTGCCTCCCATCACTGCTTTCTTTCCACTGATGCTCATTTTTCCACTACTCCAAGTGCTGCACATCTTAGGCAAACAATGTCAGGACTGCACAATGTCTTTAACATCAGAAACTTGGCACGTTTCAGGAGTTATTGAAGGAGAACTTTAAGTGAGGGAGGTTTAAAAAAATGAAAAAAAGAAAAAAAAAAGAGTTCAAAGCTGATACAAACCACTGAGTCTTTTCTATCAGTCTGCAAGAATAGAAATGTAACATCCACTGCCAGAAGAGAATTCCAAACTATGGTAGCTCATCCATTATAAACTGTATGGATTTATTGCTTACAGTAACTTATAAATATTCAATTTACACCAACTTTGAACACTGATGACAGGCATTAGTTCTATATTGTAATTATAATCTAAAGTGGCCTGGTTTAGTCTGTGGTACATAAAAAATGCTCTTTAAACAAACCATTTGAGAAAATGATGGTGACAACAATTAAGGCAGAAATCCAGACAGCACCTTGGTGCTGCATCCAACTCTTCTTACCAAGAGAACAGAAAGCCAAGATCTGACAAGCCTGAATTTTATGGCAGCCAAATCTGTCCCTCTTCATCTCAAATACAACAGTACTGGGTGCCTGAATGCCAAACAGAAGATAACCTTTTAAATTTAAATTTTCTTTTAAATAATCTCAGTTACACAGTAAAGAACATTCAGCAAGGGAACTTCAATCAAAGGCTGAAGGCAGCCCCCTAAACACTGTTCCAATTGTGCATTTTCATCAGCACCCAACACAAGCTAATTCCCAATCTGACTGAAATAAGGATGTGACAGAGCAGAGAGGGTTTTTTGGCTTCTGGTTTTACAAAAATGCTGGCACATACTCATGTAACCATTATTGGAAGTGATAGTTAAATTCATTTTGAAAAATGAATATAGAGTTGCTGGTTTTAATAAATTTTGAATGACTGTGGCCTTATAAGTCGGGTAATTCACTAAAAAACTAATTAGAAATGCAATCAAGTTGCAAAGTTTGTCCAAGTATGTTTAATCTATTTCATCAGAAAGGATATCTATCAAGAGGGCAGCTATTCTTAAGGGACAATATAGCTATCAGTCATTTATAGGAATAAAAAAAGCAATGCAGTCAAACCCATTTTGTAAAGGTTAATATAGTCTGAAAAGCATTTATCCCAAATTTTCTCATTTTCAGGACATGCTGAAGCCCAAGAGAGTCCAAAAATAAATTTTTAAAAAGCTACATATTATTCCTGTGACACTTTCAGAGATCAAGTCTCTCCAAAAGCAGAAAAAGTAGGTTTTGGGAAGGATGGAGCTCCCAAAATTTAAGTAAATGAATACTGCAGAAGGCCAGCAGTCTCAATGCCAACTTCAGAAGCTACAGCCCCAACAAAACTGGCATCAATGGAGAACACAGGAAGAAAACCTCAAAAACACTCCCTTATTCTTTATAAAAGCTGAATTTTAAAAGCCAACTTCAAGATTACCCAGTATTCAAATAACTATGAAATGTCATACTGGAAATTATTAATAATTCTGTGATCATACATCTCTACTTGTAGCTATATGTCCAACAAAAAAGCTTCCCACAAACCTAAGACCACATGGTTTTAAGAGAAATCCTGAGAAATGTTTTATGTTCAATTATGGAATTGTGCTTAGACTCAGGAAATGCCTAAAGGACAAATGGTTCCTGTGATTCCAAGCATTTTGAAAATTGCCAAGTCATGTCATTGCCTGCTCTTCTCACCCAACCTTTGCAAGAGCAGCTCCAAAATCTGCTTCCACTTGTATCCCCATTACTCAGAAAAACCACCACTGAAAACCCAAATATGTTCTTGAGGCAGGGCTCAAACTGATCACTAATTCTTCCTAATGAATGTCTCCTGGATGAATGGAGGTCACTTAGCAGCTTCTTCCTGAAGCTCTGCTTCTGGAACAGCAAACCCCACCCATTCAAGCACTTCCTTACCAGGATCATTACATTTCTTCTTCTGTTCATGTGGAAAATCAAGTATGCAGGTCTACTGTCATCCCAACAGTGAAAGCATCTTGAGGCAGCTAATTAAAGCTAAGAACAAACACTTTCACCCCCTCTCCAGCTTATTTTTGCCCCAAAGGAGGATCACAGTATGTTCTGCTATGGAAAACAGAAAGCAACACTTACTAATCCCTAAACTCTCCTGACACAGGCAGACTGGGCATGTGCTGCTTGGCAAAGCCAGGCTGCATTTCTGGGCAGGCTCTATTCTGGATCCCTGAGTTTTCCCACAGATTCCAGGATTTACAGTGCCTACACCATGTTATAAGCAGCTATGCAAAAGCTGCTCATGGAGAATTTAATTGCCAGCTACTGTCCATGAAAAAATGACAGCACAAGCTGTAATTGCTCACTGAAGGTTGAGCCACCTCCTTCACAAGAGGCAGCTGTGGTGGGAGAGAGGTGGAATCCCAGCTCTCCCTGCAGCCCTCACATGGAAAGCCTGAATGAGGTTGTAAATCTCCAAGTTTTCCTCACTCACTGGGAGGTCTCAGCCTCCCAGGCACAAGTGATTGATGAGAGGAAGGGAAATAAAAATACAGCTTATGAAAGTGCAGAAGATAAGGTCCTCTTGTTACTAACACACCACAAACCCAGCACTGACTCCTTAAAAGGCCACCAGCACCAACAGCTCCCTTTTACTGCACTTAATAATGCATTTAAGTTGTTATCTAAAGCTCATCTGCTGTTTTCTACACAAATTTCACACAAGTATTTTTCACACTCCCTATATAATGACAAGATTTCATTTTTGCCATTAATGGATTTTTTTTTCTTTAAACCTGTGTAACTGAGTTTACCTACAACAATTAGGGCAGCTGGGTTAAGCCTTTTGTGGGTGTTTGGGGGGAGAGTGGGTGTGGATTTTTTCTTCAAATGCACCTATGATGAAGTAATCAATCTGTAATAATTAGATGAAAAACCTACAAGTTGTCTAAAAACTAGTTTGATTTGGAACAATATATACACAGCACTAAGCTGCCTCTATTACTGTCCCAGGTAGAGCCTTTTGGGAAATACACCCTTGCTTCTGCAGGATGATTCTCCTCTGCAGTTTCTCTCATGCTGAATTGTTTAGGTTTGCATAACGTGATTGGAGGGCACTTTTAATGATCATTTCCCAATAAATTAATAGGAAATATTCAATCTTGATAAAACTGAGATAAAACATTGTTTAGAACTGTTCCCAGTAGCACTGGCTGAAAAAGAGTGGCAATAAGAAGCAGAGTGAGCATAGGAACAGTGGAATAGCTTTGGAGAGTTCCAGCACACATCCCCTACACCCCCACCTCCAGGGAAAGGAATAAAACAGATCTCTGCAGGAGACATTACCAGTAGCACTGGGCATTATTCTCCAGCAGCTTCTCCACCATGTGCTCCACCCTGACAAACCAGCTGGGCACAGCTTTGTAGATCAGCGGAGTATCTGACCTGTGCAGGGAAGGGAATAAAACAAACAAAAACATTTTTAAACACTACATTATTTATAAAGTGCTCTTTAATATTTATTTTTGCACATGACAGTCCCCTTTCCACAGACTTTCGCTGCTGCTGAAATACGATCACAGTTAAAGGTTGGGGTCTGTTTGGTTTGTTAAATTACATCCACTGTTACACTTCTGTGAGCTACTATTTTGAAATCCAGTCCTGAAAAAAAATTTCACAGCCTTCAAACCCAGTAATTCAAGGAATTTGTATAGCAAGAGCAATCATGAGAATGTTCAAATGATACTTGAATTTGAAATTTGTGCTCCTACATAGTACAACACTATGAACTCCAGTAACTATTGAAGTGAGTCATATTTCAGTCTTCCACATGAGCTCATTCTGCACCATTTTTTATGTGTATATGAGCCTGAAAAGCCAAGGAACATTATGCTGTGTTTCTACTATTTGCATTTAAAATAATAATCACAAATCATAAAGAAGTAACAGCAGCCAGGGTTAACCAGAAGAAAGTTCCATTCCAGGAGGAGAGGGAAAGCAAGAAATCCAGATAAGCATATAAAAGAAGTTTTAAATATATCTTAATATATTCCTTACTTCAATAAGCAATAAAAGAAAATCCATACAGGAGGAGAGCAATTTCACAACTTGGGATTGCTTAGAAATGGAAACACGATTGGTGAGAGCACAGATTGAGCAATTTCCTAAATTACTTGGTAAAACCAGTATCTCCAAGCATCTGACTGCAGCGTCCCAACCCAGTCTCAGATTTATCTGTTCCATAATAACTGCTTAAAGTCACGAATAACTGTTCAGGCAGCACATCCCTCTACAGGAATCTGGGATCCAACAGTGGGCACAGGGCACTGTAAGGAGCTCAGACGTTTCTTATCCCTCACATCCATCCCATTATTCCATTATGAAGAGGGAGGGGAGCCCTAGGGGACAGGATCTGTCTATGGGTTCAGAGGAGCAAATAACACAGACAAGAAGCTCATTCTCCTTTAGCATCAATCCACCCCACAAAATGTTTTTTAAAATATTACTTTTGTTTTAAGTCACCTTGGTTCAGAACTTGGCAACACACAAAAATTCACCAGCAAAGATCCTGAGAACTACTGTTATCTCCCATGTGCAGTCAGCACTACAAACAGCCAAAGTTTAGTTCATTTTACTTATATCCACAGAAAAATCACATTTGAAATCCACCAACTACTGCAGATTATGATGTAAATTAAAATTGCTACTGTGCCAGCACTCGGTAAAGGTGCATCTGCCTGACCCACAAAAGAAAATCCACAGCAAAGGTTGTTCAGACCTTAAAAGCTGAACTCACAGCTTTGTGCACAAAGCCCAATAATAAAAACCACACTGTTTCTTTTAATACTATATTTCAAAAGACATTTCATTTTAACTATAACCTCCATGCTTCAATGTGCTTAAGTGTTAAAGTATCCATAACCTTAAAGAAAATGGTGACAGCTCAAAATAATAATCTTGTAGTTGTGTCCTAGTTATTAAATGCAAACCTACTGATGGTTTGCTATGCAAATTTAATTCCTAACAACTAAAAAAGGGAAGAGTTCAGTTCACTCCTCACACAGCACCAAGATCCCAGTGAAAAAGAAAGCATTCCCCAAGCTACAAGGTGTTTTGATTTCACTGAGTATCTTGTTGCAGACGTGCTGAAGAATGATGAATTGCCATCACAACATCTTGAGTAACTACAAACAAGGAGAACAAAAAATTGATACTAAAAATTTCTCACTTGATCTTAACATGTTGGAAAAGGAAGGGTGGGACAATTGTGCACCCCAGCTCTGTGAGGAGAGAGCAGCAGCTGGGGCTGGCTGCAGACAGGGAGGATCCATGACAAGGCCAAGCAGGGGAACATTTCCCAGGCTTTCCACCCAACACTGAGGTTATAACATCTGATAACCACTGCCAGCACCCACAGGGCTCTGTTCCTCCCCTACAAGAAAGGGGAGAGGGCAAAGTCTCCCTGAGTATTTTTCTTCTGACTGTACTACAAGCAGTGCCCCAGCAGGAGACTGCAGATAACAGAACACTAACATCTGCCCCAGCAGTGACACCTCCCATATTTCTGCCCCTCATGACCAGTGAGAAGGTTGAGGAATACAGATTCAACTGGATTTTACTGTGGAATCAAATGAGGAATACTCATTGCTGGGTTTTGTTTTCCATCAACACAAGGGGAAAACCACCCAGACAGACTTTAATTTAAAGTCTGATGCTTACAAAGCTCCTGCCTAACCATTCTTCTCTGTCCCAAAGTTTTACTCCCCTGACAGACAAGAATCAGAGCCTCATCAGAAAAATCAAATCATATTAATAGTGATCTTATTCCATTTTCCTCTAATTTAGGAACCAAATGATCAATAATTGAGCCTGTGCTATAAAGATGCTTCTTGGCTTTACCTTCACTGGCTTGGAAAAGACAAAGCTCCACATGTGGCAGTAGAAGAGCTTCCCAACACTGTTCCCAAGGAATGGCAGGCAGGAGCTGAGGGACACTCCAGCTGTCACATCCAACAGCTGCTGAACTGCTCCCCACACCACACAGACTCCCAAGACCTCACACAGTTTTGACCAATATCCTCCATTTTCAGCAGATCAAATAAATGCAAATTCTAACTGAAAACCATCTGCTGTGTCCTTACCAAGCTGTTTGCTTTTTGTATTTTAAAGTTTTAGTTTTGACAGAAAATTACTACACAGAGAAGGAACTTTGATTTCATGATATGTAAAAAAAACAAGAAATCAAAGGCAAATTTCTCAACATCCCAAGGATTCAACAACTGCTTGGTTTCATGGAAAAGCTGTAGTACATTAAGAAGAGTCTGATTTCCAAGTTTTCTTACATTAATCAAAGTAACTTATAACTATGTTCAAAGTTAAGAACTACTCTTCTACTTTTAGCATATTCCAATTATGGTTTGATTTGTGATGGCAGTGAAATGAGCTTTTCAAGTAGAATCCATTGTTCGGTTCTTCCCACCGGATAATTTGCTGCTAGGTGCTGCCTGCAACTTATCATCAATCAACAATAATGTCAACAGAGTGGCAGGATTAAGGATCTTCTACAGAATCAGCACTTCTGCATCCCTGCTCTGTCTCAGAAGGCCATGACTGGATATTTGAGTTGCTACACAAGAAAAACACGAGCGTTGCCTGATTTTGGGGCTGCCATTTTTCAAAAGCTGTCCCAAATCATCAAGGACGTAACACTTGAAGAGCAATTCCCCCCTTCCTCTAGGCAGCTGCTAGAAACAAACCATTCCTGCTGTTCAAGAGCAAGCAAAGGTTATTTTTGCTATAAATTAAAGATAAATGTACCCTGCTAGAACACTTCACCTGGCAGAGTCAGAGCCAGACAGAGAGATGAGCTTTTATCACAGTTATTTCAGTACAGGTGCTGTGTACATCAGATAGGACTCAAAGTTTTCAAGCCATTTCAGATAATTAAATTAGATATTTTATTTTAAGTGTGTCTGTGCTCATAATAACAATTTAATACTCTAGTAAAAGATTACTGAAGATTCTTTTTTTTTAATTTGATAATGTTCGGTCATTTTTTACAACAGCAATTGTGGAAATTTCAAACCAGGGAGGACACTAATAAAAACAAGCTTCATTTCTAGATTAAAGCTGTCTAAGCCTGTATTCACAGAACTAAAATTTGTTTGTTCACTGACTGAAGGCCCATGGAGAATTCCATATGGAGACTTCACCAGAGACATCCACCAAGGGATGTTTCCACACACTTCTTTCAAAGAAATAAGTCATCTTACAAGGTTTAAAATAACTATATCTTAGCCATTTTATTCAAAACATATGAAGCTTCAACACAAACATATAAAGATCTTCTGTGACATACTTGATAGAATTTAAAGGGTATCAAAAAAATCCTTTCCCATCACTCAGCTGCTTAAAAAATAACCTTTTTTACAAGAGGTGGTTAGTTAGGAGTTCTACACCAAGAAATTGGCAACACAAACTACAAAACCACACATTTAAATTCATAAATAGAAACTAAATTTCAGCACTACACCCAAATTCATCAGTTTTATGGCAAAAAAAGAAAAAATCTTTGACGACTAAACCAAAATTGGAGCTCTCCTAAATTCATAATCTCGCTTTATGTTACTTCTAGTTTTGTCAGGAAAATAAAGTAAGGGAGGGGAAAATATGGGAGAAACCTGAAGAACTTCTCTGTTACAAAGCTCAACTGAAAGGCAGGTACAGGTCTGTATTGGATCCCACAAACCTGGGGGTTTGAGCTTCCTGTGCCATCTGGAGAACACTGCTTTTGATCTGAGGCCTTGGAGAAAGCTTCCAATTTTGAGTGATGGAGTTAAAATCACAGGTGTGTAGTTAAATAGAAGTGTATGATTTCACATGGGGAAAGATTTTTAATTTGAGGTCTTTATAATATAGTAACAGGTATGGGACAAGCTGGAGGATTTTGGGTGGTGTCTCTCTTGGTGCTCATCTTCCTTCTTCTTCATGGTTTCAGGCTGTAGTTTCTGGTTGTCAGGCAGTGTCACACTGAGGGTCATGGGAAGTTAGTTATTGGGTTAAAAGTATAAATAATATAGGTGTTAACTCTCTATTGGACTGTTTAGCTTTAAGAGACCTTGTAACAGCTGGATCTGTCTCCATTTTCTCACTTCTAGCAGGTAGCTGGAAGTGCTGCTGAACGCTCTGTACTTTTGATAAGATTTAATAAACAACCAAGCCCAAGCATGAGAAAATCCATTTCCTTTGTGTGTTTGTTAATCCTGGCTCTGAATGAAGGAGAAGAGACTGAGACAAACCACTAATTAAGAGGTGCAAAAGCACCCCCACTGTTACAGGTCTGTGCTTACCTCCAGCAGAAGGGGTAGCTGTGCTGGAAGGTGGTGCTGTGGATCAGCCGGCCCTTCTCCTTCAGCCACCTGATGATGTGTTTATCTGCATCCTAAAAACACACATTTTCTTTGGAATACACATTTATACACATTTCACTCAGTAAGCTACTACAGGATTTGTCTCAGATACTCTAATTAATTAAAAAAAAAAAATATGCATAACCCAGCATTTATACTCACACACACAGAAAGTTTCTATCAAGTTTATACATTTCCTGCAGGGGCACTGTAAAACACTAAATGTGCAAAGTTATTTGCTCTTCAAGCCCTGCTTATTTACAGTGTTTTCAATGTGTCTCTGCCACCTGGATATATTAAAATTTGTAAATTAAAGGATCAGTCCTTTTTTGCCCTTAACTGTCTTTCCACATGCACATAATTTTGTGTAAAATTCAAATTTTCTGAAGCACCAATACGAGCCAGAAACCACATCATTTTACATCCTAATGATTGAGTCTTCTAATTTTGTGGCAGGAAATCACATAACGCTTTTTACCTAATATTTAAACTTCCTGATACCACATTCCTCTAAAGTGACTAAATTTCAGAATTTGAAGCATATTTCACAATATCTCACTAACTAACTGGGATTTACATGCTAAGCTGGAAGTGAAAGCTGTATATTGATAATTTAAGACAATCTACTGAACATACAAGTGTCAATACAACATTAAGGAAAACAATACACAAATATCTAGGAGTGAAAAATTCTGTCTCATAAGAACATTTTCCAAGAGCCTTAAATTCAGATTTCTACCAGCAAGAAGCTAAACATGGAGCCTCCAGTGTCATCTTGTTTGCCTTAATGCATATAGCAGGAAGGAAAGAAAGCAGATTGAATTCTCAACTTAATTGAAAAAGACTTTAAAATCTTGTATTGCATTTGTTTACAGGAACATGCTTTGCTATCATACTGTAGCAGCAGGGCTAAAAGCAATTTGTTTTCTCAGGACTTGGGATTTAAGAGGCACTCCCTTCTAGGGATTTGTATCTGGAGCAATGTGGAGTTCCTGTGGGTTCATTTTTCCAGAGATTCTCTTGCATCTACTGGCAAATAAATTCTGCAACACAGCCCACAAGTGGGAGAAATGACTTTGAATGGATTTCTCCCTGCTAGTGGGTCACGTTACATTAACTGCCTGGGAGAAACTTCATGATGGCACCTGGGAATTCAGAGTCACCCAGAGGTGAGGGATGCCCTGCACATGTGCCAGGAGACTCTGGACATGACATTTACGTCAGGGAGAAGCACAGAGTGAGAATCTCTCTGGAGTAGCTACAAACAGGATACTCAGCTGCCCTCTCACTACAGATACACAATATTACCTGCATTTCAACTTCTTTCTCAGCTCCTGAATAAACAATTCTAACCGTGTTGCAAATGTTAAAACACATTTTAATTTATCCAGATACCAGTCACACATTGAAAACAAGCCCACACAGGGAAAGAAAAGGAAGTTTCTACCATATATAAAATGTATGTTGAATAAAGAAATAATTTATTGTCTCTAGGCCCACTGACCTTCACGTACTGCCCAGCAAAGTCAGCCACTTCTGCTGTGAAGCAGCCTGATGCATCAACAGGACACACAGGCACAGAGTCCTTCTGAATGACATTAAAATCCATGCAGACTCTGTAATCATCCTGCAAAAGAGACAAGCACCAAGCTGTAAGAATACAAAATACTGGGTAAAATATCCATCCCTTGAAACAGAAATTAAATATTAAACAGAAAATGTGATGACTGGACAAGAATAGCAAAATACTCAGCTTTCACTAATCCCAAATACTTATGAGAAAGTCCTGCTTTATAGGATTGTAGTTTTATTCATGCACAAAATTATGATTTCTTCAGATTCCTACCTAGTATAGGAGGTATGTGTATGTTCTTCTGTGCACATCAATGCATATATACACACATGTATTTTATGTGTCTAAAAACACAAATACACTCATCAGTGAACAGCTTCAGGACACCACTGCATGGCAAAAGAATTGCCAACCACTCCATCCTGCTCCTGGTCCCAGCCAGAGCCTGCATCTGCCCAGCTCTCCAGTCACCACAGCATTTTTCAGAAAGCAGGTTGCTTTAATCAGTTCTGGCATTTCACATAAGCAGTCCTATTTTCTGAATGTCTTAACGATGCAAAGCCTTTAAACCTGTATTTCTCAATATTTTTTGGCCCATGGGCAATGCTATTGACCAAGAACCACACATGGACAATATCACAGGTTTTTTTCCTGGCCAGCCTCCACTTAAATTTTTAATTTCCTGTAGCAATAAGAAAAAAAAAAAAAAAAGTTGCTTCAGACTTTCCTGAACATGACTGAACAATAACGGCACTGGAGAAAAGATTAAAACAAAATTAGCAGGGAGATAGGAGAGTTCAGATTTTTACCTTCAAGTCTGAAGTCACAGTAAATCTGTATCTTATCCAGTTAGAGCAATGCCTTACAGGATGCACAGCAGCTGCCTCTGAAGCCCCCTCTCAGCCTGACCAAGGACATCCCACCAGAGCCAGTGTGTAAATACACATTTCACAGGCCAGTGCTCCACAGCTCCCTGAATTCTCCTTCCCCAGCCCTAACAAACACAGGTGAGCCAGCTCTGGAGTGCCAGGGCAGGACTGCCATGTCCTTTGTGTCCTCATCCTGTCCCTTCAGCTGTCCCCACTACCCCCGTGGCTCCAGCTCCCCCAAGCCAGACCTGTTGTATTTTACAAGGATGAAACTCATCCCCAGACAGGGAAGCTGGCTGCTTCATGGACCAAAGCTCTACACACAGAAACAACAAATCCCTGCAGCTCCAGCATCCCCAGCAGGGCACAGCCTCATTCCCTGCCCATCACACAATAATCTCTGACTGAGATAAGCCCCTTCTCTGCTGGCCTTTCCTCAGCTGTTATTGCTGTGGGGTTTGTAACAAGGCCAGATGACAGAGCTGATGTCAGCCCTGATTTGGCAGTGAGCTGTTACAGGCTTTGAAGCAGCAGCCAGCAGGGACTGGAAAGCCTGGCACACTCACAGCCCTGCTAAGGCAGCACAGCAAACCTTGCACCTCACTCAAGAGGTGCTTCAGCTCCACTTGAGCACTGCTGCAGCCCAGGGCACACAAAGGGCTCTGCTGCTCTGCCTTTCTGCAGTCACTCCCTGCTTCTGAACAACCTAAACATGAATGGAAGCTCTCCAGACTGAGCTGCCATTCGATTTAATCAAGATTTCCTTCAGTAACCACAAAGCAAGAATATATTCAGGCACATACAAGGAATCCACAAGTGCTAAACTTAAAATCTAAGAAAACATCAGTTTATTTCCAGGTTAGGAGTTACAGTGGCCACTCTTGTCCCTCAAAAGATGACACACAGAAGTTGTAATACACAAAATTAATAAGCAGAAACTGTTAAACAGCTCTTTTGTGAGAAATCAAAAGCTTTTTCCATGTGAAATTTTAACAAAACAAGAGAAACATGAAGTCAAACATTCACCTTCAGCACCTCTTACCCAAAACCAACATCACTTCTGCCAAAAGTGTCAGGTACTGAAGAAAAAGTGCATCAGTAACAGATCTATGAAATTCGTGTGTCACAGTCTGAGCAGGCACTAGAAGCATTGCAAATTAAAAATCTGCAGTATGCAAATTCAAGAGTTACTAAAGCTTTTTAAGTTGACTGCAGGTACATCTGCATATGATGAAATGCCTGAGCAGCTGAATTTTAGTGTCATGTTAATCTGGAGGCACAATGGGTTTACAGCGTTTTTAACACAGGTTTGCCTTGTTCTGTGAGCTTTAATTTTGATGTCTTTTGAACTGAAATAACAGAGTGCTCTGATATGGTGTGGCACCTTGTATTTGGCAAAGGCATCACACAAGACAATGAAACTACACCTGGAACTAAATGAAGGTGAATTTTTACTTTCAATTTTTTTGGAGAAGGATACATTGCTGAGTTATCAGCAATACAGAACATGTATCAGTAAGCATGATTTTAAATAAATAAATAAAACTTTACAACTTTATTTATCAAAGGCACTCTCATTGATGGGAAGGAACAAAGACTTAAGGCTTGCTGTGAAGGACTGTGCTCTATTTCTTCTCCTCTGACCATCCTGGTCCAATTTTTCCTTTTCAATTCACCTTCAACTCAACAGGAAGGTGCAGAGGAGCTGGTTAACCAGGAAGAGAATCCTGTCTGCCACCATGAACCATCTCCCTTCTTTCATCTAAGCAGCAGTCTTCTACACAGAGCTACTGCATGATAATGAAATCCTGAACTTACACCAGGACCTCTCTGAGCTTTTCTGAACAGAAATAATCTGGGGGCTGTCAAAACTCAATTATATGCACCTCAAAAACAAGGCAGCAGCATTAGGTGCAACATGCACTGTGCACTTTCCTTCTGAAGGCAGCACAGACCACTGACTCAGGTCCCTGTACCGAAAGTGATCTGCTCAAACCTCTCCTCAGCTGATGCCTGCAAGGTTTTGTTTGTGATGCCTGTGCACTTTTCCCTCACACAATGTTTTATGTAACTTTTTCCTTTCTGAAACATTTAACTGTTACTCTAAGGTTTTTTCCTAAAAAAAATGTTTTACAAGTAATTGCTGATTTCCCGAGAGAGAGAGAGAAAAATATTTTTCCTCTGTGTTTACAAAACTCAATGGGCTTATTAAAAAAATCAAATAAAAGAGGGCAGATAATCCTTGCTCTGAGAGGCCACTCAACCTTTCCAACAAGCTCTTTCCAACAAATGTAAGTGGACTGTGCAAATACACAAACCACCCTTAGAGCAGCCCAGGGAAAGAAAGCCTCTTCCAGAGCTCCCTCCTTTCCTGCTGGCAGCCTCTTCCTTCCCTTCCCTCCATCTCCCACAGCAAGAGCTCCTGACTCTAAACCAACTCTCACCCCTCTGGAACATCCAAGACTCAGCTCCAGGGGAGAGTCTGAGCAGCACAAGTGGGACAGGGTTTATCCTCCTGAGGACACTTGACCAGCCACCACCATTTTCTTTATTAACTGCTAACACAGCCCACTCCAATTTTCTTTATTCAGAGCTATATTAAGCTGGAACATCTTTTCATATCAACCATCATCCTGACAAGGGAAACACCACCACAATGGATGTACCCTTCAGAAAAATGCAGGGAAAAAAGGCTGGAAGAGGATGGGCTATTTCACATGAATACAAAGAGGCCTGTTGGTAATGCCAAGTTGCTCTGGAAATTATGACAGAGCTCATGGTCCAGGGATTGCTAATTGCTAGGCACTGCAAGTTTTTTGAGGGCATCTTTGGATAATGGCTGAAGACAGGACACTCTACAAAAAGGACAATGAAGCTAAACTAGTGCATTTAATTCAAGTGTCTAAAAACTGAAATGATTAAATCCATGACAAATTATTCCTCTTAACCTTAAAAAAGAACAGACTGAGGGAAGGGACAATAAAGACAAAAAAAAAAGAATGGAGTGCAACAAAATCCTTTCACACCAAGGGATAAAGTCTCAGGACAAAAGCAGTGAAAGCATTTTCTCATCCTCTAAAAGCCCAGTGAGTAATGAAATTGAAACACTGAAGAGGGGCAGTGTGCTGAGCTGAACTGCTGTTCCCAAACAAAATTATCACTTAGCAAAGCCAGTTTTCACTGCCAGAGCCACAGATGAGCCCTTCTCAGAGCTCTAACTTCAGACTCTGAGAAAAGCTGAGATCAATGACACATCAAAAATACAGTGGTGAGTTCAGCTCACACACCACAGCACAAACCAAAGTGAGGGACACAAAAAATCTCCAGTCTAGCCCAGGCACTAAGTGGCAGAGCTCATGAGAATACAAAGCTACATGATATTCTTATATTTTTAAGCAGCAAATGGGAAGAATGCTTATCAATCAAACAGAGAGTCCCCAGGAGCTGGAAAGCCAAGTAACGTGTGCTGGCCAAAATGAACATTACAGATGTGTAGTTCACACTTACAGCACCAAAATAGGGAGCCTGATGGACAACTCCTGTGCCTTCCTCCTCCTTCACATAACCATCCACTAGCACAGTAAAGGCACCTTTTTCTTTGCACTGCAACACAAAAATATGGGTTTATATAGATATATCTTTACACACATACAGCAAAACATTTGTTCAGAACCTGGCAGAGCCACGAGCCACACAAAGGAGGAAAGAACTGCATCAGAAACCAGTGACACAGTAAAATGTGACATCCCTAACATGCCTTAATGACTTCCCATAGCCCAGACACCTGTGGACTTCATTTAAAGAGTGTCAGGTGTGATTAGATCTCACACCTCTCCAGAAGGCCTCCAAGTCAATTACTCTTCAAGCCACACATCTTCACACAGTTCTGTGCTTAACAGACTGCAAATCAATACACTTCTGAACATGAGGACACAACCAAGACAGGTACAGAAGTTTCCCTGCATTTTTGTATGTCCTCTATACCTCTGAATTTAAAAAAAAGTTTGCTTTGATAGTCACATATTTTTATTCCCTCCTGAGAATGAGAGTATGGTAAATCCCAACAGAGAGAAGAGAAAATCCAGAGAAAATTTCCTAAGAAAAGATATGACAATTTTCAGTGTATTCAGTATACAGATAATGAAAAAGAAAGGGTTATTTACTATTCCTTAAAACAAAAATAGTAAAAAAAAATAGTGCAGTCACAGATGAACCAAATATGTTAGAAAATATTAGGTTTGGCATGTTCTGAAGGGAGATATTTTGAGATAAGATCTCCATTATAAATAAAAGATTGTAGATGCCCCCATCTGCTCCTTACAAGTACAGAAGGACTCACAAAACTTATCCATTCCAAACCTCAGATGAACAGTCCAATTTTCCAGATTCAGCTGTGTTTGACTTTCCTCTAGAAATATTAGACTTTGTTCCCTACAGAGGGTTTCCCACCTTTGCTGACTCCTGCACATCTTTTAGAACAGAAAGTGTCACAAATGACCAAATCCCTTACAGGAGTTCAGAGCTGCTTGGCCAGCAGTGCTGCACCTCTCCTCTGAAAAATGTAATCAGTTTTTAATCAGATTTTTGTTTTAAGTAGTAGAATTCTCTATGCACTCTCCTATTGCTACATATTCTCTTATCATCTATGATGCCAGACCTAATGAAGTGCTTAAAAGCTGCATCCAGATAAATCTGATATATCAGCAGGTTTTTAGCAAAGGCTTTTAACTCTTCAGTGGGAAACATGACATGCCTGTGATTGTTATCCAAAGTCAGCCATTCCCTTGTGAAGACAAAGCTTCTGGACTTAGGAGGTAGACAACACTCACCAGATGAGAAAATGAAAGAATATTTGTTAATATGTATTGAAGTTTCTCTGCAATCTGAAATCAAACTCTATCTATCACCCAGTGTTTACTCTGAGTATATTTAAAACTTAAAGGAAAAAAACTGGAGAGAAAAGTCAACACTGTTTTTTCAGACTTTCACTAGGATTTTAAGGTATTTTAATCCAACCTGGAGTTTGTTATTAGAACCTAAGATCTTTTTATAATATAAACATGAATACTCAGAATGGGTTTTATTTTTGTCATTATATCCTGTATCAAACACCAAACTGTTTCATCTTACCTGAATAAAATACTCAAAGAGTGGTATGTATTTCTTGCCTTTAAGAACAATACCAGGAAACCTGAGGAGAAAGATTTGCAAAAACATAAATTAACAACTTGAAAACTGCTTTATTTTCCAATTTGCTTCCTCACCTCCCTAAAAGAATTTGATTTCAGAAGATGAAAAAAATTTCCTTTAGTTTACTTCCCACCTCTGTGGTAACTTGGACTTCAAGAACAAGCAATGTCTTTTCATGCAAGTCTGCTAGCAGTCAACAACTTGTACCTGATGGACTTCAATCAATGTAAATTAATAAAGGAATTAAGCACTAATGACAAGCTCCTCATGGTAAAGCTGGGCAAGAGTCTTCTGGATAAAATACAATATTCATAACAACAAAGCCCTAAAGCTCAGCATGTCCAAGAGAACTAAATAATGACCCAAAACACCTGAAGTTTTATGTACAGAAGATTGTGACACAGGGTATTGCAGCCTATAAAGCTCAGATGCCTCATCCCTTATTCTAAAACTGGGTATCCAAAGTCTCCACAGGCATCTCAGGGAATGATCCAGCACAGACAGGACTGGCTGAGGAACCAGCTGAGCCAGACAAGAAATGCACAGCAGAGATGGAGCCTGCAGGTCTGGCTCCCTTCAGCCTTCTGACAGCAGCTGACAAAGGCAGTGATTAGCTTGAGATCTGCAGCTCAGAACTCTCCTGAAAGTCCTTAAATCGTCCAATTTCAGGGGGAAAATCCAGCTAAAACATAACTTAATCTGATAGATGGGCTGGCTCTGACTGTGTCCCAGCTGTGGTCTCTCCCTCCTCTGTCCTTGATCTACAACTTCCAAACAATGGTCAAACCATAAAACACTTGACTCCTTCAAAGTGGGGGACTCTTCAAAGCTGTTTCACTGCACAGGAAGGACCTGGAGCAGCATTTACTGCCAAGTTCAAGAGCATGACTCCTCAGCTCAGCACACACAATATCCTCTAGGAACAGAGGAGATTTCTATTTTAAGCCTCAGCTTTGCAGATTGTTTATATGTTTTTATATTACAAACAGCCTTAGGAATGTTTGAGGTGCTTAATCAGGATCAGATGAGAGAAAAGCATCCCAGTGCTCAACCACACAGATGTGGGAATGCTCAAGATACAGAACATGAAGCACCAGAATTGGCTAAAAAAAAAAAAAAAAGTAGTTATAATCTTATTTAACACAAGTCACAGAAAGGTAAAGGTTGTGGATCACATTCCTGATTTTCTTCTTGGGATCTGAAATACTTTGTTTGTCAAAGTCCTGAACTTCAGGTTGAAAATTTATACAATGGTGCCTTCTTGTGACCTAAGTTATAGGAGTAAGACTCGTTTAAAATCACTTCAGCAATCCTTCGCTCTCAGGAGATCATGAATATCTGGTTTGGATTCTTTAGAATCCAAAAAGAGACAAGGGAAAATAGTGTGAAGAAATGAAATGCTTACTATGCCAAAGAACAAGAATCTAACACAAGGGGAGGGAAATGCTCAACAATCACATCCTATCTTCCACTGCTAAATCAAACAGGAAGCCACTGGACAGCCAAAATTGGGGTAATATACCCAGAGCAACTGATGAGTGCAAAGCAGCCAGTTCAGGGGACTTCAGACACTGCACATTTCCAATCAAACCATCCCCTGACCTCAGCCTGATGCCTGGTATAGATTAAGTTGTATCAATTTCTCCCTCAAGGGCCTGACTGCTTGAGAATTTAAAAGTGAGCTAAAGGAAGAAAAAAGTTAAAAGCAGAAGTGGTGAAGTTCATTCCTATTAACTTAGATACTCACAGATCTAAATCTTTCACAGATCCATTCAACTACCAACTACCTTTTAATTGTTTCACATTTCACATTTGAGAAAATTAATTATTACATAACAGAAAAAATGGAGCATGACCAAAAACAGAAAAGAAACCAGCTTGAAAAGAGACCATAGCACTAATACAAAAAGAATTAAAATGTACTGCTCTGCAAAGAGATTTGCCAGCAGCCTTATAGATAGGCAGAGATTTAAAAAAAGTAAAATTTTAAAAATAATCAAGAGTTTGGGCGAGTGAGTGGTGGTGGTGCTAGAAATACCATTAATCAGGCATAAATACAACACCTGAAATGTGTATGATTGCCTTAAAGAGCAGGCTCTTCACATTTCTAATGAAGACACCACATCAAAAAAAGGCCAAAACGTTCTGTGCATTCCTGGATATAGAATGACTGCAGTTACTCTGAAGTTAAATTTGTAGTATTGCATTAAAAGAAGAATTTGGAAGCAGAAGATAACAGATCGACAAATTTAATATATGGGCTAGCTTGCTTCTTAAGCCTAAAGCAAATGTATTAAAAAATACTTTAAAAAATGGTTCTGATAGAAGGCTTAGTTTTTAGACACTCTGAACAGGTTTCAAAAGACCAAAAAGGAACAGAGTATCTGTATTTCCCAAGGGAACTGAAGCACTGATGGACCTAAAAGCCACTGAGACAGGTCTAAGAACCTGATTCATTGTGATTGAGAGTTTTAAGTGAAGTGCTAAAGAACATACAATGTGAGTTTGTCAAGAACAAGCCACACAAAGCCAAATTTTTTGGGGCAGACTTACTAGCTTAGACAGCAAGTAAGCAGATCAAATTTAGGTCTTAATGTTAGTGTTTTGACACTTCATCATTCCAACAGGCATAAATACTTCAACTGGTGGAACACCACCACTTCAAGAGAAAGTTGTTGTTAATTCAGTATCAGACCAAAGGAAAATTCCCAGTGGAGTCCTCGCAGGACAATCCTGACACTGACACTGTTCAGTGGTTTCACTGAGGACTCAGAGGGAAGGAAAAAACTCCCGAGATCAGAAGTTCAGCCAACCCTGAAGAAGGAGAGCACTGAATATCATCTTCAGAAACTGAACACCAGCATAAATTGGTACAGACCAAGTGACAGATTAAGAGCATTCTCATAGAGGGGGAAGGAGGGAAATCAATGCAGAAATAAAATTATTCAACTGTCACAGTATGAGCCATCAGAATAGGAAACATCTTAAACATTCCAGTTCTGTGTTTCCCTAATTTAATGATTACATGCAACTGCTTAGCTGAAATAATCTCCATTTTTTCAATTTAAAGCTTTCAACTGCTTGATAAAAAGACAGAAATAGAAATAACTGATGACAGTGAAGAAGGGTTGTTATTCTCAAAAACATTTCTAGTCTTTATTTTTTTATTGTGGTTTTGTGGGGTTTTATAAGGTTTTCTGCTTTGTTTGTTTGAATAAAGTGAGCAAACACATATCTGTTGTATTTGACCTCTTTAACAGGCTGCTGGCTTATAGAAAAGGTTTAAGAAAAGCCAAGACACACATTTTGTCTAAAAGAGCTACAGAATTTAATACCTGCACCCCCTGCCCAGTCTGACTTCTTAAATAATTCCTGTTTTTCCACCTAATCAAGATGAATAAGCACCCTGCAGAAAGCAATGACTGCCACTAATTACAGAAGTAATATTTATTTGCTAAAAACAATGGGATTGTTTTGCCCATTTCCCTTGAAATCTTTACATAATGTGTAGAAGAAGCCACTGGACACCTCCAGCATTTTCTCAAACTTTCACCTTAATGTAAACACACAGGAAAGGGGTGGGCTATGGAACCTTCTTTTCCCACCACAACACAAGGACCCAAGGAAACTTTTTTCTATTTTTGGCTTCAAATACAAGACCAATTTGTTCCAGAAAAATTTCAATTCCTTTTATAGATTTTTCTAATATAAACACAAATTCAGAAAAATCCATCTTCTTAAAAACATTTAACTTCTGATCTAGAAAAACACTGAAAGCTAGCAAGTAAAATAATTTATGTACTTGCCTGTCAAGTATCTGATAATCACTGTCAGATTTGTACAGTGCCACCAGCCTGGACTCCATCAAAATGTAAATCTTCCCCGTGGCTTTATCTAGAATATAAAATAAAACAGGAGTTTCACAAATCTCAGTTTAGTCCCCTCATTTGCACCATTATGAAACCTTACAATATATGCAAGATATTGCAACAACAAAACTGCCCAGAATAATCCTTTATCACTCTCCAGCTAATTCTTCCCCACACAGCCAGTTAAGGAACACTTTCCAAAGGCTAAGTTTAAACAAAAACCACAGGATGAAACCCAGGCCACTGATTTTCAGTGTGTTTTGTTGTTGCAGAGGCAGAAATACCTTGTCTATTATTGCTGAGTTCAAATTTAAAAAGCAATTGAGAAGTTTCAGTAAATTGTAACTGAAACAGAGGGAAACAACTGGAAGATGGACAATGACTACAAAAAATCAGTATTATTAAGTAAGGCAATGACTGCACTTTATGCACTTCCTGAGATTTGCTATTTCAATTACTTGCTTGGATTTCTCTATATAAGAAGTATATACCAATAAAGGAAGTTAACAATCAAAAAAGAGTGAAATCTTATGAAGAAAACTCATTTTCTACCCCAAACCACCCTTATTTCCAAACTTCAACGACAAATTTTATTCAGATTGCTACCCTGCCAACTCAGGCAATGAGCAGTGAGCCAGAGACATCCAACTCAGCACCTCAGGCAAGTGAGGTTATTTCTGAAAATATCCAGTATTTCTTTTTAAATATGACCAAATTTGTGTTAAAACTTTTGAAAACTGAAATATACTTAGTTCTCTTCAAAGAAAGGAAACCAGAGAAGTGGAGTTCACTGCAAAGGCCTGCACAACTTCATGTTCAACACACAAATGATTCACGTGGTTATGTTGAAACTGGAAATTCCTACTCACTATTTTATTTAAAAAAAGGGAGGGGGGAGGTGTTTGTAGATGAAGGTATAATTAAAGACTACAAACACACACACACCTTTTTTTTATTATTCTTTATTTAATCTATCAGTATTTTTTAAGGAACCTCTCAATTCATGTCAGCCAGAGCAGAACGGATGGAAATCATCAGCCACATCCAAAGCGGATGTCATCCTTCAAACTACTGCTGGTTCAACCCCAGGAAAGTTCAGTAAATTTAACATAAACCAGCCTAAAATACAAAAACATAAGTATATATTCCCAGGCACTGAAGGAAGAGGTGGGCAACACTTGCCTCTCAGTTTTACATATTGCAGTTCTGGGTTAACACAAAGAGCCAGATTGCTGGGCAAGGTCCAGGGAGTTGTGGTCCAGGCAACAAGAGAAACATTTGGATCTTCTTCCAGTGGGAAGCTCACAGTCACTGAAGGATCCTGAACATCCTGAAAAACAATTTAACATGCCATGTTCATCTGTAATGTAAAAGGTGAAGTGGCAGCACTAAAGTCAGCATAGAGCACCAGTCACTGATCTCCTCATTACACCAGTGCAGTCTGTCAGTCCAACAAGGCCACAGGGTTAAAATCTCCCATTAGCAGGGAGATTTGGGGGATTTGCTGCCAAAACACCAAAGAAAGACGAGTGCAGTTCCTTTAGGTTCCTCTTATAACCCTATTTTCAAAGTTAAGGACCAATCTCAAGGGTCAGGAAAATCACAGTTTCTCAGATACTGCTAAATAAAGCCTTTTCCACATTTTCTTCTTCACCCAGGGATGAGGAAGAGCAGCCATCACATAAAATTATTCATCTCTATTTAAGAAGTTGTTGTTAACAAGGGGGAGAAAATTATTGGAGTACTTAAAAACAAGAGTATGTCAATATTTAAGAGGAAAAAAAAACTCAGAGGAGACCTTTGTCAGCTACTCTATAAAACCTCACCTTCAAACAAGTCCAAAAAATCCCCTGAAAACAAGATTTTCTTTCAGCCAAGTACAACCCTATTCAGTCACTTCCCATTTCACATATGATGAAAAGCTGCTTGTAAAAGCAAGTCTAATGCTGCAAGTGTGAAATTTTCACAAGGAAATTCTAACTGCCAGCTCGGAGGGTGCCATGCACAGCACCCCTAAGCCCAGAAATAGGTCCTGTGGTCTCGTGCGAGGCGCTCTGCTTTCCACCCAGCATCATGGAACAGTTAATGGCATCATGGGACAGGCAGCTATTTATGTCTGAGCTGAGGGCTGCTCCAGAGGGAATTTTCTGTGAACATCTGGTGCAGTCAACAGTAAAACATAAATATTACATAACCCATGGCCTGTGCTCAATACCAGGCAGAGATGGAGCTCTTGGTTCTGTCTGTACCAAGTGCAAGGCAGCACTGCAGGCTCCTCACTTTGCTTTCTGAAGCACTGAGCTCACCAAGTAGATAAAAACAACTGGCAAAGCACAAAAAATACCATCAGGCTGGCAGGTAGTGGCACTGTGTAGTGTTTTAGCTGTTATAATTTCACCTGCAGACACTGCTTCTTCAGTTTAATGCAATAGCAGCTGCTGGCACTGTGAACTCAGGTGTGCACTGGACACCCAACTCTGGCTCTGAACATGCTTCTTGTGTCCTATTGCTCCTGATCTGTGTCCCAATTCTCAGAGGATCAATAAACAGCAGCCAAAGGCTGCTTTCCACTGTGAGGAAGGCAACAGCTGCCTCACACCCAGAAATGAGTGTGCCCACCAGGAATAAATCCTGCCAGCTCACAGACCCACAACTTCCAAACACCATTTCTAGCAGATGAGAAAGATAATTTTTGCATGGAGTGGTAGAGCAGCATCCCACCCACACACACCTCTGGTTCTGGAGTAAGAAACAGCATCTAAATATTTCATTAAGACTCAAGAAGAGAAAAGAGCTTTGGCTTTATGGAGAAAGAAAACAGATACACATACGCACAAACCCTCCAAAATAATCTTTGTTCTAAAGAAAGCTCATTTATCTGAGCCTGTGTGAAATGTCAGTCAATAAGGACAAGAAAAGCAATTATTTCAGCTGTCAGACAGTCACAAATATCAAGATCTCTTTGTAAATCTCTCTTCCATAAATCACAAACTATTTTTTCTTCACTGTAAATACCCCTCAGCAATACTGAAAGCCCTGGTATCTCTCTGCTATCTATGGGCTTCATTGTACTCCAAGTCTATTTAAACATTTGTTTTAAAAACACTATTTTTGGCCAGAAAACTGGCCTTTTTTAGGCAAGATGTAGAGACCAGATCTACAATCTGTGCTAGCTCTCTGTTCTCACAATTTAAGTGAAAGATTTACAGTAGAAGGATATGAAGGCCTGGGTCAGGATTGGAAAGGATACAAAACCTCCATCTACAAACTAATGTGGAATTTGGAAAACTGGGACACAAGTTCTGCTTTCACATACATGAACGTGAGTTTGTTGCAAGTGAGAAGCTGCTCTTGCTTTATCTTGTCACTCACTTTTGAAGGAACATTTTATAAACCATAGTAAACCCTGCATTATATTACATAAAACATTTTCTGGTGTTTCCCAATCTAAATTAATGATTCTTGAAAGAAACATTATCCTACAGGTACAGTCTCTTTGACATCCCTTATGAATCTTCTCACAGAAGATTCAAACCCTGCCAAAGACCCTCTTCTTTTCAGATGTGCACAGACAGGGACAACTGCAGCTCACTCCTCTGAAAATTCAGCATAAAAATTGACCACTACAATAAAACCTTGGGAGTCCAGAGAGGGAGGAACTTACCACAATAGAAAAAAGTGTGGATCAAGTGATCCAAACAAATACAGCAAAATATGATCAAAATTAACCCATTTACCTAGATTTTTACAACCAATTTGGAATGTAATAACATGTTTAGGTACCACCAAGCAAAAAGTACTAAAGCTTTTCAAATCCAAGAAGAAAAAAATAGAGAAATTCGATTGCAACTTACCTTGTAGTTCTGATGGGACTCAAAGTTGGACAAGGGGGTGTTGCATGCAGTTGAAAAAGGCATGACCTTAACTCCTCTATACACCAGACCCTTGTCATAGAGTTGCTTGAAAACCCACCTGGAAGTACACAAGGAACAAGGAATAACTTGGTGTTTCATATTTAGTAAATAAACTGCAAAATGGGGGTTATACTCTAGCTGGAGTTTCTTTCTCAATTATACTCTTTTTTAAAAAATCCACCATAAACTAAAGACAATAAAATGCAAAGAGATAATTGATTGCAACTGCATTTCTGGCAGATTGTTAGCTAAGGTGATTCTAGCATCTTGGTATTCCATGCACTGGCTGCATAGCACAGAGATTAATCAGCAACATGGATCTGTATTCCATCAAAACACCTTCTCAGATTTCCTGAATACAAAGATCACCTGAAATCTGAACAATTAACAAGGCTGCCATCAGTCATAATTTACAGAAGAGCTGTAGTGACATGGGTGTTCACTTCTCACATGATCTTGAGTTTCTGCTGCAGCAACCAGTGCTATAGGAGAGACACAGATACAGGTCAGAGCCACCTGCAACCCAGGCCAAGTAAATCCTGATAATCTGTGAGCATTTTCCACAGGAGGGCACAGTTAACCATGAAAAATAATGAACTCAGTCTTATGGTGCTGCAATTTAATGTTCTCCTTTGAACTCAGATCCTCTCCAAGATCACAGTCTCACACCAAGGTCTAACTCTGCTTAGGAAATCATCAATACAGCTTTTAGCATAGCTGGATCCTTATGTCTTCTTGAAATAATCAAGAGAGCACTTAATACTACAAGTGACAAACTGAGTCAACGCTCAAAATGAATGAAGAGAAACATTTCACACAACAACTCAAGGTGTCCATGTGATGGACAAACCCTGAACACTGCAGGGCTTCCTCAAGGATCATCAACATTTATCAGCCTCTCGTGTCTCGCTGACTTGCACACTCAGTGACACAGCCTGCAGGCTGTAAGGCAGGAGAGGGCAAGCCTTAAATAATCCTGCCAACTTCAACCCACAAATCAGGGCTGCTGCAGAGCCTTGGCATTTGGAATTTCACACAAAAACTGTTAAACTCTGCTGACTTGAAAAGCTCCTTTATTCAAACTATGTTTTCAAACCATCCTGATCCCTTTTCTGGGTCCCTTTGCAGACAAATAGCTCATTGCTAAGCAACCAGCCCAATCCTGGCAAGCAGCACTTTTTTCTGCAGGCTGTCATTTTGTGCTTGAGAATCTGGACCTATATTTCAGTCAGTGTCTTGTCTTTTATGCTTGAAATTATCATCTTCCAACAAAAAACAAAAGTAGACTACTGCACTGATTTTATCTGTGGCCCAAAATAAGAGTATCAAAAGACATGCCCTGGCTTGCTGACATGGAAGTCCTGTGGTGCCTTAATCAGAATAATTATTACACTGCAGATTACGCAGCTGGAGGAAATACAGAATGTCACATGGAAAAGATGTGCAGTCCACTCAGATTCATCCACGGGCCTCCAGTAAAAATCCAAAACTCTCCTATGAGTAGTCACTAATATCAGAAAAATTACATAATACAAAGTCTGAGATGGAAAAAGTCTCCATACCCTCAGTAGCTTAAAGTTCTGTACAGAGGAGTCAAACCCAGGGGTCTCTCAGAGCTGTGCACTCCTACAAAGGTGCCTACCTTACACACAACTCCAAAGAAGCCTTGTTCAACCAAGAAATGCCACCCACAGGCAAGATGTGGCTGTCTGACCCCCAAATCTGAAACACAGCAGTGACTGACTATTTTACACTGGAGATTTTAAGTTTATCAACTTAGATTTGTATAAATCTAGATCAGTCTGCTATAAAAATGATCCCTGAATATAGTTTTACCAACTTTCAGCATATAAATTCAAGCTGGCTAACTGCAAAAGTTTTTGTGGGAGTTAAAATAACTTTAAATGTATGCTTACCCCCTCAGAGCATAATGAATGCAGCCTGTGACAAGTGACAGCATTCCTACTGAAGGTGTTCTATTTGCCTTTCAAAAGCAGTAACTAAAACACCTATAGAAAAAGGCTCCACTTTTCTTTCTATAGAACACTGCCTACTAACAGCACACAAAAACTACTCAGAGAAACACTGAATATTTAATTCAGCTGTAAATATAACTGTAAACTCGGGGAGCTGCTCAGCCAAGGTGAGCACTACAAGGAGCTGCCAAGCTCCCAATCCAGGCCAGCATCTCCCTCCTGTGGCAATCCCATCCCATTGCACACCCCTGGCTCCAGCTGTGCACTCAGAGCAGGGATGGCTTCAGACCACATCTGTCCCCTGAGCTCCTCACAGGCCACAACCAGCACTCATTTGGAGTTTGTCACGGCCTGGCCCCTGACACAGCAGAATACACAGAATTATCATTGAGTCAACACTGCTGTTTGATGCCATAACCCTCACCACCACTACACCTTAAAAAGCACCTACAATGGTTTCCTTAACAAGAAGCTGCTGAGAGCTGCTGTTGTGTCACCACCAGAGCTGCAGATGATTCCCAAGAGCTCCCTGCAGCAGTGTCCACCTGAAACACAGCACCTGCCAAGGATAACATGGTTCTAACAGTAAGAGTCACTTACAGGTGGAGATTGTGTTTTGATTAAAAAGTCATCCCAGTATTTTAGACAATAACCTCACAAAGCATGGTTTAACCCTTATGTTTGAAAAATGTTGACACTTTGCAAGAAAGGGGCCCCAGGTTTGTAAACCAAAATTGAAAATGCAGTGCTTTCTAAAAAAAAGTATCTAAGGAAACCACAGAGCTTCTTTCTAATGACAAACAAAACATGTACTCACAGAAGTGAGAAATCAAATCTTGTACCTCTAAATCTGCTACATTTCTCCTCAAACATAAGTAAATTTAGTTGCATCCTCTTGGCTGTGGGAGCAGCACTGAGACCTTTACTGAAGAAAAATGCAGTTTGGAAAAAGGTGAAATTCAAGATGCATATTTCAGCTTCTTGTTGAGAGAGAATCTGGTCTCTGAAGGTACAAGAAATGTTTAACTCTCAAAGTGATAAGAGTTTGTTGCTCCTGAAGTGTCATGAGGCTCAAGCCCAGTCAATAACAAAGCCTTGCTCTCTCCAGAACCCCCCAAAAAACAGAACCTTCCTGCAACATTTGCTCATCCAAGTCACACACACAGCACACAAGCACCACATGGATATAATCAAACTCCTGCAAAGGGGGTTTTGCTTCCAAAAGATACTGAATCAGTCAGTGCAGCACTCCAAACACCCCTGGCATCCCACACAACCCAACATCTCTCGCTATGCAAAAGCAAGCTGCACTTCTCAAACACGCACATCCAGCTCACATCAAAGAGAAGGATTTCATCTTGCAGCTTCCCAAGTTCTTAATGCCATTCCTTTGAGGGATCATGAGGCTCTGTTTGCAATGATCAGTATCTAAGGGTTTTCTAAGGGTTTCAGAATTCCAACCTTTCCAGAGAACTAATTCATAACTAACACTGAGATTTCTTTTCAAACATATTTAAAGTGCTTTCCCCCATTTTCTCCTCTTTAAAGAAAAAAACAGCAGGAACTGTAAACAGTCCTGTGGGCATTAGGACAGCAGGATCTAGAAGGTCTATGGTTTCAACAAATCCATGGCACTTCAGGTAAATGGACAAAATGATTGCTGTGTGACCTCACATCAGTTCATATCAAAAGGACAATTTTATAGTCTCTGTCAACCTCCCAAACAAATCCAGGCACAAACAACATGCTATGTAAGAAGCCCTGTCATTTAAATTTCAGCAAACACTGCACCCTAACACCACCACAGGAAGCAGAGCTTCTGAGGAAAAGGTTTTCCTACAACTCATGGACAACACTTGAAAAACAAGAAGAAATCAAAATGCAAGCAAATCAAAAACAGATGCTTAGGGACAAAAACAGTACTCAAAAACATTGGATGTGAATCAAAAAAGCATAAACCTAAGTGGAACATGAATTCCAACAACAAACACAACCTGTCTTTAAAATAGCATCTTGGAAAGGCAGCTCCTTAAGCAAGTCAGAAGTATGTTTTTGTTCCAGGGCCTAGGAATTGTTGAGCACAGAAGCTGTCAAACTCTATGTTCAACTACCACTGAAAGTTTTAAAATCCTGGCATACAGAGATCATCCTGTTCCAGGTCTACCCTCCAAGCTGTAATCTCCAGAACAGTGTTTGTTGAGGGATTCTGGATCAAGCCAGAAATGCAAAATACCTGTATAACAGAAAATGTGAGTATCTAAAAGTGATGCTAGACTTATCCCAAAGATCATCCATAGGAGTGCAGTGTATTCCTCCTCCAAAACACAGGTAAGGAGATACAACAAGGACTTGAATGGTGAGAAGGTAACAACAAGGGGACTAGAGAACTTAATGCACAAAAGAAATACAGAAATGAGAGAAAAAGTACAGGCAGCTCATAGAAAAATGGAAAAACCCCATTTCTTATCACCAGTATCTCCACAGAGAATCATTAGTCATGGAAAACACAGAATGCAATAGTGATTTCTATTAGGAGAAATCTATCTCTAGAAATGTATTAGGAGAATTTCTATTCAAAGGTCTTTGTTCTGAGATCACTGTGGTTTAGTGCTGAGTGCTGGGCCTGTCTCGGGGCAGGGCAGGTGTGAGCCCAGCTCTCCCTGGCACCTCCTCCCAGAGCTCTGCCACCAAGGGGAGCTCAGGACCGTCTCTAACAGGCTCAGCCCGCAGTTGCTCATTTGGGCACTAGATGGTGACAGGAATCTGCTCAAGCCACCCTTCAGAGGAGCAGCAGGAGAGACCAAGCCCTGGCATCACCCCGGGAACAGCAGAGCCATCCCCTCATCCCACCCTGCTTCCCCAGAGCCCAGGCAGAGCTGCCCCACAATAAACTCATACCCAGCCCACACCTATGCAACAAGCCAGCAGTGAAGGGAATCATTTAGAGTGATTCCAACTCCCAAAGGTTTCTTTCAGACCACCTCAGTAGGAAGTTTAAGCTCCCATCAAACTCATCTCCAATTTCACTGGATGTGTCTTGTGACTGTACAAGAAAATGCAAGAACATATTTCGTGTTTGTGCCACGCCAGCTCAAGAACATCACTCCCACTGCCCTCTTCCAGTGAAGGGCACTTTTTGAGATCCAAGCTGGCTGCAGGACAAATTGTACAGAATTAGAACTTTAAAGTTCTATTTAAGTTATTTAACATGTGCAGAGTTGACTGGATCTTAACATGCAAAACCAGTGCAGTATCACCTCTTAGTGATACCAGCTTTCAACCCTCCCCTGAAAAATTCTACCAATTAATGTTTTGTTCAAAGTCAAAATTTAGCAGGCTGAAAATTCAGTTTAGTCAGTCATCATATGACATAGCACCAAAATGCCAACAAAGTAGTCATTTCCACCAGAACAATGATAAAGATGAAAAATAAATGCACCCTAGCATTCTGAGCTTATTAATACTGTTTTGTAGAGATACTGTACAACAGATGTATTTGGTGTCTGAGTCCTAAATACTTCAAATACGAATAATTTGGATCCAATCAGCCACCACTGAAAACAACATTTATCACAAGTATTACATTATCTCACTGAACTCAACAGAAACAGAATAAAACACCATGTCACAAAGAAATTCCAGTTGAGGCCACTCCAGAGCTGCAGGAAGAGCTATAGATCAGGAAAAAATAACCTAAACAGACTGGTTTAGCTGATTACATGGCTAAAGACAAACTCCTTACCATATTTTAACCACAAAACCTTCAGCTGCCATGCCCACTGCCATTTTCATAGCCAGGTTTTTTTTTTCTGGGCCTAAAATCAGCATTGTACTGCCACAGACAGAACAACAAGGTGAAACCACTGCTCAGACCAGCATGGTCTCCAAGGCAGTCAATGCAGAAATTAAGCTGCAAGGTTCCTTTTTTGTACATAGCTGGACACTAAATTTTAAACTTTTTAAAAGAATTTCAAAAGGAGCTCAGGAAAAATGGAATCAATTGTGAGAGAAGCTGCTAGAACCAACAGCTTGAATGATCACTCGAAGGACGTGGAAAGGAATTTCAGTAACACCTTGTGGCTCTGATGATTGTCTGGGTAACCACACAATTTATCTAATTTTTAGGAAATTTTGCATTACCCTGCCAAAAGCACCACTCTAACTGCTGTGACAGGGCTCCCTTTAAGCATTATCTCCTTCAGCCCTGAGACAGATCCAGGAGACTTTCCAAAAAAAAAAAAAACCCCAACTTTTAAAAATAGAAAATGTGTTTCATTACATGATTTAACAGAAACTTAACAGTATCAGGAAGCAAAAAAAGTACAAAATTAAGAGGCTGTCTGCCTACCTACTTCCTGGAATCTGAGTTTTCAGATCCAATAGAATTTAGAGTCCATATCAAAGCAAGCATTAGAGGTGATCTCTGTTACACAGGTAAAAGACCAGAAACTGCCTTTTAAAGAGGTGGTGGGAGAAACAAACCACCAAAAAAAGGCCTGGGCTGGTGAGAGAGACCCTGCAGCTAGCTTAAGGTAGGTTTGGTTTTTAAGTTGCCAGTTAAATAGGATTTGAGGTGCCACTAAGTATTTTTGTCATTTACAAAATGAAGGTTTCTTGTCAGTTTTGGCTTTGTAATTATGCAGGGTTTCTTCAGCTGAGCAAGTTAAACATCTGCTGCCTTCCCACCACCTTCCCAATGCTCACTGAAATCTCATTGGCACTTCAGCCCTCTGCAGTGGCTTCAGGGACATCTACAAGGTTTGTCAATCCACTGCCATAACTTTATGAAATTAACTATACAATTAAAGCTAATTATGAGCTAATATTACCAAATATTCAATAATACTTTGTTATGCAGATTATTTGCTTTTCAATGGCTTTTTGTCAGCATATACTCTGCTAAACCTCTCCCTGCAACTCACCTTGCCATTCTATCACCCAAAGGACTCACAGTTGCCATTTCTTCACCGTGTTAAACCAATCTGATTACCCATAACCTGTAAGGCTGTCTTGTATTTTGAAACCCCAACAGGCACCCTGAACACATTGCCAAAACACCCAAACTTTATTAAGCTCTGCACCAGGAGTCCAAGACAGTTGTCAAATTGTGCTGCCAAGAAAAAGATAACAGCAGATTCACAGCCTCTAAATTCAGGCTTGAAGAGGTTTGGAGCTAAACTGAGCCTGGACAATTTGCCCATTTACAGCTGACAGTGTGAAGAACATCAAGAATGAAGAGATAGAATGTAATTTCCTAAACCAGCCAAGGAACATATTCATAGATATTCAGAACTGCTTTGAAGATGACATGGAGCAGTAAGATTTCAGGGCTCCCTAAAGGCAGTGTTGGTGCACTTTATTTTGCAAAGCACTGCTATCCTGGAGAAGGAAAAATGGGACAATTAATTCCATCACTTGCACATCAAGAAATTTCACATCACTTTAATTACCCTGCCTGATGCATTTTTAGAACAGTTCTAGAGATACATGGACCAACACATGTTTCCAATGAGTGAAGCCTTTGTCACATTTCAAATCCATAAAGCAGTGTACATTCACTTACCACACAGACTCCATGAATTCAGGGTAGAGAGTTTTATAGTCATTTTCAAAGTCAATCCAGCGTCCTAATCTGGTAACACTGAACTGTTAAGACACAAAAACAGAGATTGAAAGGCATCTTAACAATGCATCATCACAATACATTGCCAGTATTTATTCTGTAAAATAAAAATCAGCTAGGTTTTTATGTGCAGTCTTTGTCCCATCTCAATGAAATACGTCTGTAAAATATTTTAACCTGATAATAGTTCCAAACAGTGTATTCAAACAGGCAAAAATAAGGAAGGAATGAAACCATGAGCATGGTTATTTACAACCAAGGTCACACAACAGGCAAATGTGTCCAACACAGCAAGAATGTTTGATCACTTGGATCATTCATCAGATAGAAATGGTGGATCACTCAAGGTTCAGCCAAGGTTCAAATGCTTGAAAATTGATTTTCATTAGAGTGGTCTCACTTCTATTTTTAAGACTACTTGTTGCAGAGACAGTGAAAACCCATAAGACTTAGTCTATCAGCTTTCAGTGGCATGAAAACATGATGTAATTTGAAGACAAAGAAATGCTGGAAGAAATTGATACGTGACAAGTTACCAAACTATTCCAGGGCCAACTGCCTTCTCTGCCTTCCCAGAGCCATGAGAGGGCTGCAAAGCCACAGGAGTGACAGGTGCCAGCCCCTGTCTCAGGACTGATCATGGTCACATCCAGGCACTAATGAGGAATGAGCCAGCTGTGGGATTCACTGGGCCAAGTGGGATTTCACAGCCATCCAAACCCCAGCTCTGCAGACAGCCAAGCCAGGGACACCTGTCCTGACACCATTACACACAGCCCATGCTGAATGTCAAACCAGCAAAGTGAACACAAAACACATTCCTTCTCTCACCTCTACATGCTCATACAACACCTGAGCTCCTGACATGGATCAGGTTCCATCGTGACCTTCAGGTCACTCTGACATTCCACTAGTAAGATCCATAGCCTAGGACTGATTAGCACAAGGATCCACCACTATGTTCAGTCTCAGCATTGTAAGATCTTATACAACCAAGGAACCATTTTTTTATTTTTACAGAAGGCTCAAATATTTGCTAACCACTCCAAGCAGAAAACAAACACTCTGTCTAACAGGAATGTTGGTAATTCCTCTCCTAGCACTATTCCAAAATACTTGAATTTATTAAAAGTAAAGAGATATTTAAACAAATATTATTTTTATTTATCATCTAAAATACACACATAGGTGCACAAGTTTATGAACAAAACAGAATAAAAAAATCCATTCACCACCCAAAAGATCAACACCAGTTCTTGCTTCTGCTGAAGCATAGCAAGTTAAAAGGTATGGAAAATGAACCACAAATGTTCCAGGTTTGGCTGGGATAGAGTTGGTTTTCTTCTTCATAGCTGGTACAGTGCTGTGTTCTGGATTTAGGATGGGAATAATGTTGTTAACCCACTGCTGGCTTAGGTGCTGCTGAGTAGTGCTTGCCCTAAGCAAGGAGTTCTGTTTTCCAGGCTGCACAAGAAGCTGGGTGGGAGAACAGCCAGGACAGCTGATCCCAACTGGCCAAAGGGACATTCCATAGCACAGGACATCGTGCCCAGCAGAGAAACTGGGGGGACTTGGCCAGGAGCTGTGAATCACTGGGCAGACACAGGCTGGGCATCACTTGGTTTTCCTGGCTTTTATTCCTCCCTCTCTCTCTCTTTTACTATTCTTAATATAATTAGCATCATTATAATATTTATTTTGTTTCAATTAAACTCTTCTTATCTCCACTCATTGGAACTTGGCTGCCAGCTGGGGTTAAACCACCACAACAAACCAGAATGAATCTGGCTATCTTTATTTCTAAAAGCAACCAAGAATTATCGATGATGGGTTTGAAATACAACATTTCAGAGTGTAATTTGAAAAAAATAAACTGTCTGCTTTTCATCCAGCCATTCACTGATGTTTAGGCCACAATTACTCTACCCAAGGCAGCTCTGGTTTCTTCAGACACTGGCCCTAACTTCAAAACACTCCCAAGGGCAAGAGCAAGTGATACTGAAGTAAGAAACTGCTATTTCCATGAAAAGAAACACAGCAGGACCAGAAACATGCAGGAGTATGATAAAGTAGAAGAGTTTTCACACGAGAAAAAATTCAAATAATTAGGACAGTTCTGCCTAGGAAAAAATTGTTAAGATAAAGCTTTATTGGAAATCATTTCAGAGAACTGCCATTCTTCAAAACTGCACACACCAACACTTTCCCTGTACTCCTGGGATGCAAAGCTGACACCAGTATTCTCTGGGAAGACTGAGGGTTTAACCACACCTCTTGTGATAAAACCAGATGTGAGAATTTCTGTTCTTCCAAAAACACAAGCTGCTGCCCTGCACTCTGGCAATGAAAAGACTGTGGGGAAGGAGGAGCAGAAAAGCAGTGAGGTTAATGTTAATTTTCTTTAATGGCTCCATTTGAAAACCAAAGACAGATCTCTTCTATAGAAAACTGAAAGAAGACACGAAGAAAGAGACAATGCTAAACATGTCAATTATCTGTTCAGTCTATCTCATTAGACACTTTGAGCTCCAGCTAACCTGCAAGTAACCTTCTCTTGACACCACAGCAGTCTCTGTTCTGAGCCACCATGGTGCTCTTGATGTTCCCCTTTTAGAACCACAGGGGAGAAAACACAGGATCTTGAATACATGAGATTTATGCACACAATCAGACAAAAGGATGAAGTTCACCCCACCTGAAACACTTCTGCACAGATTTAGAAATGCTCAGCAGAACATGGACTGAGCCTTCACTCACCTCCCACTCCTTGGCATATCTCATCACAATCCCTCTGCACTCTTTGTTGTAAGCTTCAATCCCCATCTTTGCCACATCCTCTGGCCCTTTTATGCCCAAGGTCTTGTCAATCTCATATTCCTGGGAGCATAGGAAACAACCAAACAAAACATCATGTTACCAAAAGCTTTCAGAATTTCCCTGGATAGTTTATTTGTGCCCTACACATTCTAGTGAGGCTCAGGGGGCCTCCTTTAATCTTTTGAGATTTCATGAGAGCTACACCTGAACTAGGCAAGGATTTCAAAGGCTCACCCTGGCCTGACTGTTTCTTTAGTATCAATAAACAAAATGAACAAAAAAAAAGGTTTCAGAAAAATGTACCAAATAAATGCAGGTTCACAGCAATGAAGAGAGTGCAGGTGACCAGTAGGAAGCTCCTGAACTCACCCACACACAAAAGCCAGAGAAACACACTGGACAAGAACTTCCAGTTCTCTTTTACCAACAATGCCAGGTATAAAAGCAACAGAAATGTGAGTGATAAGCAGGGAACAATAAGGAAAGAGAAACCAACAGAAATATCTGCAGGCAGATTCATGGCACATACCACAGGTAAGCCGTGGCAATCCCAGCCAAACCTTCTGTCAACATGAAAACCACTCTGATGAGCAAATCTGGTCACAATGTCTTTGATGGTCCCTGCAAGAATATGGCCATAGTGGGGGAGCCCCGTGGCGAACGGGGGGCCGTCGTAGAAGTTAAACCTACAACACAAAACATTCCTCATTAAAGCAAAGCCTGAGCAGCAGGCTTTCAGACAGGCTGGCTCTATTTTACTACTTGTGTTTCACTAGGAAAATACCCATTCCTTCCTCTTCCATGGTCAGTCAGCACAGGTGCCACGCTGGCAGTGGGACTGAAGGGAACATTCTGACTTGCTCAGTTCCTGCCACTGCCAGCTCTACCAGGATTCCTATGGAACAACCCAGCACAGTGCTCCACAGCTCCACAATGGCAAGTGCTCTTTGCTTACCTCCCCATTTCTCTTACAAACCCACCAGGCAGGAAATTACAGGTTTATTACAACTGTATGAACACTGCTGATTCTTCACCAAGTGAAATATAAAGGGACAGCAGCATGAGCCAGGCCTGCTGCTGGCAAAGGGAGCAGCTGCTGTTTACAGAACCACGGAAAAACAAAGAGTAATTACAGCCAAGCCAACCCTGCACTGCCACACACAGTGGCACACACAGCTTTCAGCAGATTCTTACCTAGGTCTGTTCTTTGATTGCTTCAGACATTCCTTGAAACAATTAAGATTTTTCCAGAGCGTCAGTATCTTCTCTTCCTCATTTGGAAAATTTATGTTTTCTGGGACTTGTTGAACCATTCTTTCCCAACAAGGATCAAGAAGAGAAAAATACATATTGTACAGAAGTGAGAGAAAATAACTCCACAAATACAATTTCTATCTTTCAAATCTGTATCACCAATCCAAAACTCAGTTTTCCAAAGAGCCTGGTTCACTGCAGGCATGGAAGCAAGCACTCCATTCTAAAAAAAGGTTAATTTTGAGTGACTGGCACCAAAGTTTTGGAACAGGAGAAGGATTCTCCATTCATTTAACTCTGATTGTTCCCTTCTTTATCATATTTTTACTTCTGTTTCCCAGAGAAAACAGTCTAAGGGTAAATTATTTTTCGGTTAGAGGTTCAGGGCTTTTTCCTCAGGAAAAGCTTCCAAGTTCAACTGACCCTTCAGCACCAGTTTGTATCAGAGTTTCACTTCAAACTACTGAAGAAGGGGCTCATTTTCAATGTACATTTATTGACACTGTTTAGATGTTTAAAAGAGCATTTTCCATCAGGCTATGCCAGCAATCTCAGATGTCCCAAAAAGCAGCCAGACTGCAGAGAGCACATTTGAAAAACACTGCAAAGATGAACATGAGTTTTGTAAGCACATTAAAACTAAGCCCCAACAAGCCACTTCCATGCTGAACAAGCAACACAGGAAAGAAGAATTCTCAACATAATTAGAATACACAGAAGTTTCCTGGTTCCAGACCTGCTATGAGATAGAAATGGGTCAGATTTCAATAAAATGCCGTGGCAAGAACTAAACAAAATTCTGGGGAGTAAGGGTGTTTTAAGATAGCAGCTCCCTAACGGGAGAAAATTGGTTATGAAGGTTGTAATAGGTGATATTACAGAATAAAAGGGTTCTTCCACCTCTCACTTTGGTGCTTCTCGTTCTGAGCACAGGAACCAGAAGTAGCTACTGCAGCCTTGAGCATCACTCAGCATTAGAGAATTACAAGTAACAGCACAAAGTCTGAGTCTGGTGATTTACTCAGGTTTGTAAATACTAACCATAAAGCAGTAACAAAGGCAAATGCACAAAGACAATGCTTCCAGTTACAGCTGAAGTTCCAAAATATTTGCTTAAACGGAACACACACCACCACAAAAACTGCCAGCTCAAGGACTGAACCCCTACAAAAAAATGTGCTACAGACCAATTCAACCACTTTTGTACTCATGACAAATCATTCTCTCCACTAAGAAAGCCAAATTAATCTTTATCATTATCATGTTATTATAATTGAGAATCCCACAACCTGGTACACAGGCACCAGAGCATTTGGAGGGGAAATCAGGGGCTGACAAGGAACACATGGACATGGCCTGGATGTATTTTAGAAAGTTAATAACCAGCCTGAGCACAGTGAGTTACTCTACACACAACTTGTAGGAGAGTTTTCACCATTCTGCCTCCAAGCACTGACCAGGCTGTGTCTTTTCTCAGTGATTTGATCAGAGAGTCAATGGAAATGACAAAAGAATTCAGCCTTAAAGCTTTTTATCTCCCACAAGCCCATTGACCTGAGGTTTAAGGATCTGCATGTTCCACTCAGCTCAGGTTCAGCCCTCCCAAATTAGTGGTAACTGCCAAGGGTTTGGAGCCTGGCCAGCTGTGAGGTGTGTGCAGCTGAACAAAGCAGAGACAGGCTGGGCTTTGGGGTGTGCCTGTGACCGGGCTGTGGAGGCTGCTCATGGATCACAGACTCCCTGCATAAATCACAGAGTCACTGTGGGCCCATCCTCCAACTGAAGCACTGCACGGGCACAGCAGTGTCCAGTAACCACAGGGCACAAATCCATCCACACTCAGCAATATCACAAGTTTATTGCATGAGAAGCAAGGGGGAGAAATATACTGTTGGGAATTAACATGCAACCATCGCTACTGGTTATTTTTTCCAAGTTACAAACCAGAATTTTAAACAGACCATATTACAGAAATTATGCAAACACATCTAACAAAATCACACTTTCAGACAACATTTCACAATTACAGACATCAGTAAACACAAGCAGGGTTCTCTATTCATTTTCTGCTGACAACAAGTATTAAAGACAATGCACCACTAAGTAAGTTTTTATTAAGTACACTCACTTTTCCAGAAGATAACAACATTCACTAGCAAAGGTGTCAAAGTTTGGAGATTGTATTACAGCAGTCTGAGACTTAAGCTGAGCTTCTTATCTACAAGAAAAAGAAAAGATGCATTAAAACCACAAAAGCAAGTTCATGTGTGCTTTTTAAAGTACTAATTTTTCAGAAGTCAATAAAAATTCAATTAAACCACTATGAATGAAGCGAACCCATACTTGAGAAATAGTGTTGTACTTTCCACACGTCAGATATATGATTAAAACAAAATTTAATTCAAGATATTAATCGTTTTGTTGATGAAAAACTGTAAGACACAGAATGAACTAAAGGTGTAAAAAAGGTTTCTGACAAAGGTTTATGATCAGTCTCTTATTCTTGTTCCAGTGACCTCCTCCCACAAACTATTCTATAAAAGAGACCAAAGCTCTCTCCAAAGACAAGGAGCCTCCTTTCTCCACTTCCAGCTGCCTTCTCCAAAGTTAAACAAGGCTCTGTTTTCCAAACACACCTGGCACCTCATTTCTGCCTTTTTAGGTACTGTTCTGGGGCAACATCAGTCTAAACCGCTCACCTGATAATCAAAATTCTCCATTTCTAGAAGAGATGGAAACAACCAAGTTTAAAACAAAGGAAGGATGGGTGGGAACAGAATGCTGAAATACAGAACAAATGTTGCTTCTGAAAATCATCTGCTAGTGTCTTACACAAGGAATAAAACTGCAACACTAGCCCAGCTGTCCTCCTGCAAAGTTTTCCTTTAATATTGAGAAGCCAATTAAAACATTGTTAAAGCAACAAGCACACTCATCAATTAATGCTGTCTTTAGACACAAAAACTTCATGCTATGCAAGAGCCCAGTTTCACACCGTATCTTGTGATGGCTTAAGAAATGTTTGCCGTCAGCACATTACCTTGATTAAAAATGTAACATATCATTGTGAAAAAATCTAGGCTATCTTGAAATAACTTTGAATTATGTCTTTTTAATAAAAACTCAGAAACCAGTGTCAGCTGAGTTATTGAACACTGCTTTTATGTGACAACTAAATTCTACTACCCGACAGCTGCTTTCTAAGCACGTCACCAACAAACCGAATAACAACGCTTTCTGCGGTTCCCAAAAGGCTCCCGGGGTGTGGAAGCCAAGGTTTGCCGAAGATATCAAAGTCACCGCAGCTGCAGCAGTAAAAAGGGTGCATTCATCAAACCCCCCCCCGCTAGAAGGATGCTGAAGGGAATGCTTAAGACGAACTACACGTTGTAAGGGACCTTAAGTTCTTTATACAAACAGCTAACGAAACCAAGACTTACTAAGTATTAAGCCCTGCAATGAGGCATTTGACTGACCTTTAATAAGTACCTGCTATAAGTAACCCCTAAACTGCAGAAAAAGCAAAGAATCTGTACAGCACCCAGGGAGTAAAACACGCACACGAACGTGACGTTGTACACACGAAACACGAGCTAAAAAGGCCAAACGCCGCAGGGGAGCCGCCAGCCCGGGCGGAACCCGCTGCCGCGGGGACAGCACAGGCACCTGCGGGCCACGGGCCGCCGCTCTCCTGGGACACCCCAAAGGTGCCGGCCGGCACCGGCTGCCCCGCCGAGCGCCCCGACACGCCTCTGGAGCCGCCCCGCCCTCGCGTCTCGGAGCCGCCCGCCGTCCGCATGAGCCAACCCCGGCGGCAGGGCCGTGAGGGGGCCGTGAAGGGCCGAGGGTCCGGCCCGGGCCATGCCCGCCCCGCTCACCTCCGTCCCGCCATGATGCAACCGCACCCGGCGCAGCATGGCCGGAAACACCGCCGGCGCCACGGCCAATCAGCGCGCGGCTCTCTGCGGCCGCACGAAGCGGCTTTGTAAAGCGGCCGCCCATTGGGTGCGGGCTCTCCTGGGGCGGCGCGTCACGGCGGCGCGAGGCAGCTCGGGATACTCTTCCCGCGTGCCCGCCCCGCGGCCTCTGATTGGGCGGGGCGGGGGCGGGGCAGGGGCGGGGGCGGGGCCGGGAGTTCCCCTCACGGCCACCGGGAGAACTCCTGAGGGCACGGGTGTGACATGAACCCGATCCGTGGGCCGGGGACAGGCTTCAGCCGCGGGCCCCGAGCCCAGACCCGGGCAGGAGCTGTGCTGGGTGCCCTGGATAACCCATCCGGCTCTAACCCAGCGAGACCAGGCCACTGGGCTTCTCCCAGTAACCGCACACCAAGGGTCTCTACCAAAGTCTTCTCGGGAGCTCGACCTTACCTCCATTAAAAGGATCAAATGGATACACTTAAATATCTCAAGATACCAATTCTTAAGGCTGTAACTACAACAGAAGTCCCTCCTCTGATTCTATAAATAAATAAGTAAATAAATAAATCCCACACAAACTTGTAGATGGGTTCCCCCATGTCAAAGAAAACTTAAGGGTTTGAAAGAATATTATTGCTGCCTGGTAACCACTGAGAAATTACAAAACATTTCATGATACATTAAAAAAACATTTCCTCCAATTTTCCAGTGCTGAAAACAGCTGTGAAAAGGCTCTTAGACAGAGAAGAAAAGTGAGCCAGGGATGAGTGAGGGATGCTCTTCCCAGGCTGCACACCTGAACCCTGACCAGAACAGAGCATGGGGAATGAAGGCCAGGTCAATAATGGCACAAACAGTTCAGCTGCCTTCAGGTAATGATTTCAAATTGCCCTAAAGACTTATTTACTAATAGAGATGTAGGTGCCAGTAAGGGTTTCGATAAAAGCTTTAGATTTTAATTTGCAGGACTGGGTACAGGATGACTTCACTGGTCTGTGCAGGGCAGTGTCAGTGAGTGGATTAGAGATAATCCAGATGTGAAGGGAGGCACATTAACTGCAATCCTTGCCTGCACAAAGTAGCTCAAGACTCCTTTCTACACAAAATGTCCTACATCCTTCTAGAACAGCTAAAAGAAATGCAGACTCAGCCTGCACCAAACTCAGAGAAACAGAAGAGGAGATGGGAACTGAGGCCAGACTAAGCTGGGCTGAGCAGCGGACGGGAGAGACTGGGTGCGTGTGGTTGCCAGGGCAGAGTCCCCTGTACAAACACAGAGTTCTGGGATGTTCTGTATCCAGGAGGGAAGTTTGGAATGGCAGAAGTTTATTCAAGCCACACTGCTGCCTAATACATCTGTGAAAAAGCCTGTGACAACTCGGGACGTGGATTCTAACACATGATGTGGCATTTCTTTATAAACACCCTCATGGACTCTGAAAGGGCAGCCTCCCCCTGCTCTCACATTCCCTCACATCTCAGAGGCTGCAGATTTTAGACAACTTTAGACAGCTGCTGCTTACTCCCATGCCAACTCCTTACATTTTGGCCTTTAGTATGTAAAACACACAGGTGATAATACCAGCTGAGTTTAAATGGAATACCATATAATTCCTGAATGGAATTTGAAACAAACATTGCTCAGAAATACACTCTAAAGCAGTGAAACAGACAAAGTTGGCGATTTGTTTTGGCAATGTTGACTCCGAAGTTGGCCCAAATCCAGATTTTTAGCTTGTCTCCCCCTGTATATTTTGTACTTCTTTGTGCTTCACTGTTAAATTGTAATAAAATGCTACCTGCTGTGGGAGTTCCTGTCCTTGTTCATGCACAGCCTTTACTTGGGAGCATTTGGACAACACTGAGCTTATTTTATATTAACAGATTGGTCATGGGGCAGGGGTGAACAGGGAACTCACTCTCAGATTAGCTACATACAGGGGAAAAAAAAAAGTCCAACAAAAAACCCCACCCAAAACAGAGTGGAAAATCAGGGGAAAATTGTAGTAAAGGCCCAGCACAAGTAACTGGGGCATTCCCCAAACTACAAAAATGAATGTCTCTGTTCTCATTTTTCACTCTATACGGATGAAAACAGCACCGATTCAGCTGGAGAGGTTAAAGGGAAGAAAAAAAAAACCAAAAACAAACAAACAAAAACCACCGTGAAGGCTCAGGAGGGGACTACCCTGGCGTGAAGTGGCTGAGGGGGAAGGCGCGGGCACCATTTTGTGGGACCTGCGGGAAGGTCACCGTTCCCCAGCGGTGGCACCGGCCGCAGCCTGGAGCTACAGAGGAAGGGCGGCCGCGGGCACTGACACTGAGTGCCGCGGCTTCTCCAGCGCCCGGTGTCGGCCTCAGGTCGCCCCTTCTCCCTCCCTGCTGCCCCCGCGGCCATTTCGCTGCCTCCCCCCCCAGCGCCCCTCACGGCCGGCTTACGCGGTTTGCGTAGGGGCTTGCGTAGCGCCGCTACAAGGGACGGGCGCCGTACGCGGTTTGCGTGGGGCCGCTGCAAGGGGCGGGCTGGCAACGGTGCTTGCGCGGAGAGCTGAGCGTAAATGGCCTTCGTGAATAGGGGATGAACAAATTGCGCCCGCCGCTCTGAGCCGAGCCAAAGCGCGCCCAAGGGGGGAAAGATCCCGGCATAACCCGAGATAACTCGGGATAACCCGGGAGGTACGAGCACTCGGGCTGCGGTGACGTGGAGCCGCCGCGCTCCCCGGGCCAGGAGGGCGAAGTTTGGCAGGGACAGACCGGCTGAGCAGCGGCTGTGCCGCCCCGGCACCCCCCCGCGGCGCGGTGGCAGTTGGACTGCGCCGGAGGTGATAAGTTAGGCTTGCGCGGGAGCGCGCCGGCAGCGGGCGCGGGGCGGCGGGCGGTGCGCGCGCTCCCTGTGCGGTCCCTGAGCCTCGGCGCCCTACCCTTCCCCTCGCTCGCTTCGCTCCCGGGCCCTGCCCCGGCCCGCCGTGCCCGGCGCAGCGCTGACAGCCCGGCAGCGCCCGCCCGGGGAGTAGGCGAGACCATCTCCAAAGCGGCGGCTTGGAACCCGTCAAGCTGCCCCGCAGCCCGCAGCCGTTCAGCCAGGCTATGCGCTGCCAACGGGCTCCGCTCAAGAAAAAAACAGAGCGGATCGTGAAAAGGTAGAGGCGCCTGGAGAGGCCCCCGCAGGGCTCTTGGGAAGCGGCCGCTCAGCCCGGAGAGAAGCGGAGGACGCGCCGGAGAGGCGACGGCGCAGGAGCAGCGCGGCGGGGGCGTCCCGGCGGCTCGGAGCATGTGAGAGGCCGGGGGGCCGCGATGCTGCGCCGCGCGGAGTTCATCGTGTGCCCGCCCTGGGAGCCCGCCCGCGGCGAGGGGGTGCCGGGGGGCGCCTCCCCGACGCCGCTGAAGGGCGGCGAGCCCCGGCGGGGCGGCAGCCGCTCCCGCTGGCCGCCCGGGCGGCGCGGGAGGGTCCCCGGCGGGGCGCGGAAGCTGCTGGGCAGCCGCACGCACAGCCACTTCCAGCACTACCAGCACCAGCAGCTGCAGCAGCAGCACTGCCGCGCCTTCCGCCGCTGCCACCGCCCGGCGCGGCCGCGGGTGCTGCTCTCCCTGCGGCCCGTCAATGTGCTGGGCCGGCGGGCGCCGGGCATGCGGGCGCCCCGCAACACCAACCAGTTCCTGATGCGAGAGAAGTACCAGCTCATGCACCTGCGCTCGGACTCGGTGGGCACCGAGAGCGGCGGGTCGGACTGCGAGATGGACCCGCTGGACATGGACTCGTACCTGGGGGTGCTGGAGAACGCCCGCGGGGCGCTGATGGAGTGCGCGGGGGAGCCCGGAGCCGCCGCCCGCTCCCCGCCCGCCCGGGCCGGGGCTGGAGCCGAGGCCGGGGCCGGGGCCGGGGCCGGTGCGGCCGCGGGCTCCCCGCAGGAGGAGAGCCAGCAGTACTTCCCCTCGGAGGACGATGTGATCGAGAGCGAGCTCTTCATGGAGAGGGACTTCGACGAGTTCTGCAGCAGGATCGCCTGAGCCCCGGGCCGTGGGGGGAGCAGAACTCCGCTGGCTTGGAGCCTTTCCGCCTCGGAGGGGGGGAGAGGTTTATTTATTTCTCAGCCATTCCTTTGCGTTTTTGTCAGGGGGTTGGCTAATTTTACAGATGTGTGTGTGTAAACAGGGGGGAACCCCGGGCACCCTCCTTGTAAATAAAGTGAACTTTTCTGAAGGCGAGATCAAAGCGGATCGCGCTTTATGAATTTTTTTTTTGGGGGGGGGGATGTACCGCAAGGAGAGCCAGAGCCGCCGTCGGGGGCAGTGGAGAGACCGCGAGGGAGGGAGGGCACGGGCAGTGACCGAGCAGGGGGGCGGTGACGGCCAAAGTCACGGCGGAAAAGTTTCACGCCTCTTTGGCACTGGCCCCGAATGTGGTTTAGGACGGCAAAGCCATTTAATGATCGCAGAGGGCGGCTGGGGAAGCGGCCCTTGACACACGGACACGGAGCGAGCGGCAGAGCCGGGTCTGGGGGCGGGCAGGCGTCCCCAAGAGCTCGGAGCTCGGCTGGGCTCGGGCACAGGGACAGGGAAACACCAAAGGCATTGACCGGCCCTGCAGGGCTTTATTGACCCCCTCGCTGGGGAATGCTGGGGGCGCTTCCCCCGCAGCTCCTGCCCGCACCCCCGGGAACAGCTCCCATGTCTGCCCTGGGCTCCTGACAGCGGCTTTATTCCTGTTCTACCAACCACGGCAGAGGGAGAAATGTCTAGAAAGAGATTTAAATGGCCACCAGCTGAAACAACTTCGCCAGAGCCAGTTAGGATTAAGTACCGTGCAGGGAGCAGATCTGATCGACGTTAAACTCACAACTCCCTGAAAAGGGAACGAGGAGGCATCAATTCAAACTACAAAAGGTTAAAAATTACAGCAGGTAACACATTCCTGGAACTCGCTGCCAGGGGAGAAGAGAGGGACATTGTTTTAACAGGTCTGAAACAGGAGATGCAGGCCCATCTTTGGATCGTTTCTCATGGTGCCTCCTGCTCCTCAGCTCCTGTCACGGGTCTTGTGCTTTCCCCCAGTGCAGGCACGGTGAAATCAGAGTGTGCCAGCAGGACACATGGAAGCTGTGATGGTAATCTGCAGATAAAGGTGTCCCTGCCCATGGCAGGGGGCTGGAACTGGATGATCTTTAAGCACCTTTCCAACCCAAACCGTTCTGGGGTTCTGTGGGATGTTTCTTGCAATTACAGAAACACAGAAGTTAACTGTTATCCTTACAAAGGAAATGGTATTTTAAGACAAAATATTCGAAATTTGTAGTACCTCAGTTGCAATTCTATGAAAGGAAATGTTCAAATACACCATTTTCTTCACCCTTCTTAAGAAACAAAGCTGCTGGACATATTAAGACCAACATGTTTATTTTCTTTGGAAACAGTCAAGTGGTCTATACATACAAACTTCAGTTTGTTTGATGCAGGATTTTATTACAGCCATGCTTATTCTGGGAATTTTACTCCATGGGAAGTTCCAGGAGAGGCACAGGGAGAAATAAACCTCTCACACGGGTAAATGAAACCGAAATTTGCACCAGTTTGGTCATCAGCAAGTTTGTATTTTATTAATGAATCCAGATCTGTACCAACACGTCAAATTAATGTTTTGAATGCATGTTTTCTGTTTTTTCCCTGACTCGTGATTTGAGCAGGTATGACAAAAACTCCCTTAGGAACACTTACTTGGAACTGGTGAATTTGCATCATAACATGGATGTGCTTGGACACCAGCAAAGTAAAGCAAGAGTATAAATTAATAAAAGAGCACAAGGCCATAATTACAGGTCCCACAGAATTACAGAGATTTTCCACTGGGGAAGGGAGCCCTCTGCTCTCTCCACCAGACAGAGACTTGCCATGAATGATCCATTCCTGTTGAAGCCCTGGAAGGACATCCAGGCACCAGCCTTGCTCCCTCCCTGAGGGAATTCTCTTACAGACCTTTTCTTGGTGTGTTACTTAGATCTGGCTTAATTGCAATTTTTTTCCCCTGTTTCCTTCCTTTCTCCCTTGAATTAGGAATTTCCTGAGTGTTTGGAAAGTAATCTGCCTTGTAATGGCTGCAGCCACAAATAACACCTTACTATTAAGTTTGAAAGTACTTAACAAAGCTGAAATTCAAAATATAGCCAAGTTCCTCAACATCAAGGCCGGGAAAAGAAACCAAAAGCTGTTGCTCCAGAGGATCACTGAGCAACCCAGTGGCCAACAGACTTGATCAATTCAAATTTTACAAAAACAAGTCTGATACATTCCTAGGATTTTTCCTTTATAGACACACTTCTCATACAGGTGAGCTTTACAAATTTAAACAAATGTGATGCCCAGAGCCTTATACATCAAGTCTTTACATCGGTGAATTTTTGTTAGGGGTGCAGCTGGAAGTCACTTACAAATAAATACAAAAAACTGGGAAGTGCAAGGCAAACTGGAAAAAAAATTAAGACCTTTGTTACAACACAAAGGGCTCTGTGGTAACCTGTGTAAGGTGTTTTTATGGCCAGTCTGGGCACAGGATGACTTAGGATTTTGTAAACTTTCCTGGAGAAAAGAAGGGTTTGGTAATGTTATGAAGGAGGCAGCAGCATTTATTATTCATTATTGCCATTTCAGCACACTGCTGAGCAGGTGCATTAGCAGTTTGTGGGGCTGTTTGAAGTCTCCAGCACGGCTGAAATGCTGCTTTTTGCTGAGGAACAGCAATGCTGCACAGTTCCTGAAAGGTCTTCAGCCACATTCCTAGAAGAAAAATAACTATGAGTGGTAGAAAATGGTCAACTTGTCGCCTCTCATTTCCAACTGTGCACTTGTCATGGATCTGAGGATGTTCAATTCAACATGGGGTGATAAAAACATACACTTTTAACTGTCTGCTGTAATAGGAGTGACTGTTTCGCTGTCACATCCCAATTACATTCAAATGTCTCTGGTTAATTTTTCTTAGCTCTTGTATTCTTTTCCAGGCAAAAACTAATGGCCAATAAAATTCACATTAGGTGTAATTTATTTTTGCTGGGTGAGGATACCCTTTTTCACAGTGCAGGAAAAAAAATTCAATCAAACTGGGTGCAGCTCACCACCTCTCCTGGCTGCAGTGCTGCTACATCTCACCCAGCCTCAGCAGGCCAGTTTTAGCTGTGAAACAAGAAAAGTAAAGTATCATACCAAGAGAAGCTGTATCTCCTGTTCAACAAACACTTTTGAATATCATATTATCTTTAATTTTATTGATCCTTCTATCCTGAAATTTTATAGTGAAAAAAAATCAAATGTTTTATGCAATTCAGAACAAGGCAATTAGTGCAGAATAAAATTTTTATTTATGTGCCCCTCCTCCCCCAGTTCCTTCAGGAAAATAAACCCAAAGTCTGCAACAGCAGCAGATTGAAACTGAAATAAACACACTGTCTAGCTGTTATTCCTAGCCAGTTAAAGGTCTTTTCCTGATAAATCCTTTCTTTTATACCAACAATTTATTCAAAAGTTGATTCAAAATAATTAAAATTCCAAGCTCCAGAATAGTTCTTTTAAATATAAACCAGCAACTTCTGCAAAAAAAAAAAAAAAAAAAAAAAAAAAAAAAAAAAAAAAAAAAAAAAAAAAAAAAAAAAGAAAAAAAAAGAAAAAAAAAAGAAGCTTCCTTCTGGCATGCCTGAGCACTTCAGTCAGGGTGAGGAGATTCCAACAGGGAAGTGCTACAGAAGCTCTGTCCTACCAATATCCCTCGAGAGCCTGGTCCAGCTGGAAACTGAGTCAATGATCCTTGCTTCAGTAAGTGTCAAAGGCCCCAGAGTATCAAGGAAATGTGCTCATTTTGCTGTTTCCAGGGCTCTTGCAAGAGTTAAGTTGGGAAAAAAATGCACCAGTCATGGATCCTCACAAGTGAGTCAGGGCAGCAGTGCTGCTGCTGCTGCCACGAACAGGGCAAAGGAGAGAGTTTCCTCCTGGCTGCCACAGACACTTGTCCAAGCCAGCATTCCCCAGTTATCTTGCTCCACCCCTTCTCCCTCCACAACTGAACTCTGTCATCAGTTCCTGTCCTTATCAGCCCCAAAGCAGGAATCCTGCAGGCACAGTGTGCTGCTTCCAGAGCCAGGCTGCTCCCTGCGTGCCCTTGTGCTATCTCCAGAGAGCTGTGCTGTGAAGGTGGGAGTGTTTTGCACCACTTAATTGTGGTTTGTCTGGAGTCTCTTCTGTCCTCTCTCAGAGCCAGGATTAAACAACTACGGAGGAAACTGATTTTCTCATGTTCGGGCTTGGTTGATTATTAAATTTTATCAAAAGTACAGAAAGTTTAGCAACAGTTCTAGCCACCAGCTAGGAGTGAACAAAATGGAGATTAATCCAGTTAGGTACAAGGTCTCTTAAAGCCAAACAGTCCAATAGAGAGTTAACACCTATATTATTATTTATACTTTTTTTACCCAATAATCAAACTCCTGTGACCCTCAGTGTGACACTGACCAACCAGAAACTCCAGCCTGAAACCATGAAGAAGAAGGAAGATGAGCACCAAAAGAGACACCACCCAAAATCCTCCAGTTTGTCCCATACCTATTACTATATCATAAAACCTCAAATTAAAACCCCTTCCCCATGTGAAATCACACACTGCTATTTAACTACACGCCCGTGATTTTAACTCCATCACTCAAATTTGGAAGCTTTCTCCAAGGCCTCAGGTCAAAAGCAATGTTCTCCAGAGGGTCAGTGCCTGATGGCACAGAAAACTCAAAACCCCAGGTTTCTGGGATCCAACACTGTGTCTGCTCCCCTTTGGGAATCACAGAGAACATTCTTTGCCTCCTGTGTTTACACAACCTGTTGCCACAGGATCCTCAGCACAGCTCTGAATGGAGCAGGGCTGTCAGTTGAGCCCATTTACCAGATCAGTGAAAGATTCTGCTGTTCCCCTGCCAGGCACAGTGAAATCATCCTTGTGACCCTCGGGCTGTCCACAGTGCCCACCCTTGACCATGGAATCTGTCAGTGGAACAGGAAGATGGATGATCACACCCAGCTATGTGACACCTACTTGAAGTCTCACTGTGTTTATTGCAGTACAAATGCCCAGCAGTCTTTCTGCACAGCAAAACCAACAAAACCATGCTCAAAATCAGCACATTTCTATTCCCTCTATTCTATTCCCTCTATTCCCTAATTACAAAAAAACTGATCTGGACATTCACAAAATCAGAAGATTTCCTTTAAGTACTGATTTTATACTCATTGATTATTTTGGGGTACGCTTGAAGCTTAGAAGTAAAATCCCCTCCTCCCCTTTCAGGGCTTTTTTGAGGGATAACTGCCTAAATGTGTGCCATTGTAAGGGTACTCCCTCCAAGCAAGGAGACTTTGGGGTCCTTTGGGAATAAGCTCCCCAAGTTCACCCTGGATTTCCCCACGTACATGTGCTGACTCCATCAGGCTTGTGCAATGCCTCTGGAGTTCTTGTGTTTGAGGAGCTGCTGAACAGCCAGGCTTTATCTTATCTCACCAATGGTTTTATAACCTCCCCTGCATTCCAGGTTGTCTCTCCTCTGAACTGAAGGCTTCTGGCATAATCATCTCTTTCTCACACTGGTCAGCCCTGGGATCCACACAGAATTGTTGCAAGGGTTGCATCTCCTCTTGCAGACTTTCTAATCAGTCTCTCTCTGAGTCACCAAAGCTATCTAAAAATTATTATCTACAAATGCAATCTTTGTGTTTTGTCTTGTAAAATTACAGGTGACTTGTACCTGAAAATACCTTGCTCCTAGGAAGGTCATATTTTGTAACTGAGATCACTTCATTACAACCAAAAGTTACCCAGTTGGTAAATTAGTTTTACCAGCTAGATCAATTACAATTAATAAATGTTTCCCTTTTTTTAATATAAGAGCTGCCATCAAGATGCCTCTCAAGAAAATGCAACTAAATGCTATTCTAAGTAGAGAGAATTTTGGTTCAATATCAGGAAGGGAGGGATATTTCAAATGTTGCATGCTTGCCAGCTGAAAACCTTCTTGTGGTTAATTGAATGTTGGATTTACCATCTTCTATGTAACAGCATAAAACTGGATCCAGCTGTTTGTAAACAAACAAAAGGTACTTGTTCCCAAATGGGAAAAAAAGCAAGAAGCAAAATAAGATCACAGCTCTCAGGTACTCCTTATCAATACCCAGTATAGAGAGAAAACCCATTTATAATGATTTGAGAAGCCAGAGGGGGAGTGGGAAGGGAGGGCAACACTTCCCTATCACACTAAAGTCCCAAAGTCACATCACCCCAGCCTCAGCTGCTGGAGGAACTGCAGTGCTGCCCAGAGTTCCAGCTCAAGTTCACCCCTGGAAACAGCAGCCTGCTGAAGCCTGCTTTCCAGCAAGCTTTCCTGGTTGTTGACTGAATTATGTTCAGTGTTTTTATCACAAATCTGCATCACGAGTTCATTCCTCTCTGGTGACTGACTGAAAACTGACAGAGAAGAGAAACTTTAACTGAGAGGTAAATCTGGTGCTTTCTTTTGTGGCTTCTTTGATGCACAGGTTGAGCTCATATTGCATTCTTTAATGCAGCATCAGTCTGTGTATTCCCTGTACAGAACAGAAATGCCTTGTGTGTCCTGCCTTTGAGATCTCAACACTTGGCTCCACAAATTACTGTAAGGGACAGATGAAAGGACACATGGAGCAGCATGATCCCTAAGAGACAAAGCTAGAAAAGAAAAATAATCAATAATACGTATTTCAAAACATCTGCATGTGTCATTATCCTGTAGCTTGTGTTAAAGCACTTCCAGTGTTCAGCTTTACAAGCACACATAAGAAGGTGCCATCCCTACTGAAACCTGCTTTTCCCATGGATTATTTCATTATTTAGTCCTGATCCATCTACACCAGCACTCAGTACCAGAGCAGCTGCATGTGCACAGGGACACCACATACAGGAGTAAAGAAACATTCTGAGTGTTCTCACAAACACCAAGGAAATGTTGGATTAAAATAGCTTTTTTTATGCTGCTTACATCAGTTTTCCTGCATCCCTATTCCATTGACCTATGCTATAAGGCACATCATACTTCCAGATCTGTTTCAATCCACTTTGCAGATAAGAAAAGCCCAGCTGCACGTTTCAGACCATCAAGAAATTCTCTGTGCACAAGAGAACACATTTTTTCCCCTCCTGTAACCAATTACTACAAAATTCAGCGAGTATCAGATATCTACCTAAATATATCTACATGAGAGAGAAGGGTAAAGCTATGAGCTTTCCAGAACATCAGCCAGCCTCACACAGAGGTTTGATGTTTCCCTTTTTTTTTCAGAAAGGAGAAATGAGCCAGGCACACTTGACTCTAGTTTGCCTTTGGATCTCAGACATGTACTATGTAATTATCATTAAAATCACACAAGCATGAAAGAAGCAATAAGCGTGCATGGATTATTTCTTTGCTAACACTTACACAAGGAAAGTTGGTCCTAAAGGGCTTGGAAAAGTAAAGCCATAGATTTACTCCACCCTTGCCCCTCAGACAATGCAAGTGTTGCTCTGTTCTGATCCCTTCATAGGATTCAGCATGTGAATCAAAATTAATAAATTACAAAAAAAAATAGAGCTGGATACTCACAAAATCAGAAGATTTCTATTTAGGACTGATTTTATACCCATTGATTATTTTGGGGTACACTTGAAGAAGAAGCTTAGAAGTAAATTTCCCCCCTTTCAGGGCTTTTTTGAGGAATAACTGCCTAAATGTGTGCCATTGTAGGGGTACAAATCCAGCCTTAAAAAGCTGAAGCAAGCCTTCTCACTAGTGATCAGAAGGGATTCCTCTTATCTCTGTTTTCTGGAAATCATTTCTTGTGCTCACATTACTCCATTTGCTTTAGCATTCTCCTGCTCCAGCTTTCTCCTTTCCCTTCTGTTCCATTTCTCATTTCTCCTCTTTCCTCCCCATCTCTCACTGTCTTGTTCTCCTTGCAGTTCCTACAGACTAAACCCTTTTCTCAGTGGGACTGTAAGAGAGGGTGATCATCAGAACAAGAAACAGCTTCCCCTTCCCACTGTTTGGATGTGAGGATCAAAAAGAATCACAAGCCAGCCAAGTTTAAGCACCCTAGAAATCCATGATTGGTGAGAGCAGGGCTCCTTCCAGCTGGAATGAAAGGACACATCTGCTTCCTACCTTTGTCCCCCCATATCCCCCAACATCCCATTGTTATGCTGAATGTTCCCATCAGTTTATGGATCTGTCAGCACAAATGTGGCTCATCCCTGATTAGGCCAACTGATGCAATCTGTCCCCACCTCTCTTCTGGGGCAGAGGAGGCTCTGTGTGTACACTACTTTCTCTGAACTGGCCTAAATTTAAGCCCCTGCTGTGTTCTGCTGGTTTGTGATTTAACACACCTGGTATTTCATACAGGAAACACTAGAGGCATTTAACAATTATCAAAAATATGGAACTATCCTAAAGCTGCTTAACTATCACCCATTTTCCCTCAGTTCCTTAGGCCAGAAAAGCTTTAGCACTGTCTTGCAGCATAACCCTGTGCAAGGCAGGTCTGCACTGGTGCTGGGGCAGCCTCACACCAACACTTTGGACCCCGTTCAGCTCTGCCAAAGTGAGGCAAAGGCAGCAGGAGCTGTGTCTGCACTTGTCAGGACAGAGCCTGGCCCTGGGTTCCTGCAGCTCTCCAGCCTCTGCATTGACTCCTCCGAAATTCTCTGGGCTGGTTTTGACCAGGAGGTGAGACCTTATGTCTGTGAGCCACAGCCTGTGAACTCTCCAGGCTGTGAAACAAACACCAGTGCAGAGCTCTGCTTTGACAAAGAATATACAACTAACTTCTGCCAGACTCTTTTTTTTTCTCTTTTTAGAAATAAATCCATACTTACATTACACTTCCAGCCCCTCAGGTTCTACTTCAATGTATTTTGTATTGTTCCCACATTCAGGAAATAAAAAAACTTAACAAAAGCAAGAGCTTAATTGTGCAGTAGTATAGCAGGAAAGAAAAAAAAAATCTACATTTAAGCACTTTCGGCTTCTCTGAAAAACTTCTTTAAACCAAAATCGTTGCACAAACAGGTTTCTTCCTTGATAATAGATGAGTGTATTGATGGCCTATCTAGTAATATTAGAATTCCAGAAGAGATCTAGGCAAATGAATTTCTGGAGCAATCTCAAGTTCTGTTTATCTCTAAACTACTGCTCTGCTTTGCCTTCATAAATAAAGTATCGAAACCCAAGACAAGCTAAATGTTTCACACACGAGAATAAAACCTCTGCCAGGTGTTCCTGGAATGCACAGCAGCCTGCATGACCTGGGGAGCAGAAGGGCAGAGTGGAGCAGGAGCTGTCAGTGTCCCTTCCCCCGTGTGAGGTGTGCCCAGTGCTGCTGGCAGAGGGAAGTTCAGGACAGCAGGGGCAGCACTTGATGGGTGCAGGATTTGTCCATCTGCACACAGAGCAAATCCTTGTCCCCTCCCAGCAGGGACCACATGGGTTAGAGCTCAGTTTCAGGTCAGAATCCACTCTTACTTACAGAAACAGCCCATCTGTAACACAAACAAAAGATCAACACAGCCTCTAATTTTAGAAGGTGGCTTGCATGGGATCTGCACGTGCTCCTGAGAGGTGACCTGCTTTTGTGTGCTGGATCAGTGTTTGCTGAGCCTCTGGGTGTTGTTGTGAAGAGTTTTAAGGGACACTGAAGTGAGATGGCACAGGGAGGCACCAGGACCTGGCAGAGCTGAGGAGTGGGAAGGGACGATTTGCTCCCCCAGGAGCTGCAGCTCTGAGCCCTCCATGCTGACCCACATCCTCTGCTGGGAAAAAGGGGGGAAATATCCACAGTGCTTTAACTTATGTTAAAACATAGCTTTAAAATCTAGTTAAGCACGAGCAAGAAACAGTTAAGAAAAAAAAAAATTGAAAAAAAAAAGAAAAAAAAAATTGGCTTCTGATCAGGAGGAGGAGGAGTTTGGCTTTCAGTGATTTTGAAGGAGAAGTAAATCCAGGCTGTAGCAAAGCTTCCTGCACAAGCCTGGCCACCTCAAGGGTCCCCTCAGCAGCCCAGGGTGGCTCCCAGCACCCATCTCTAGCAGCCATGCTAAGGTCTTTAGAAATTTTAGAAATAGAATAGAACAGAACAGAATAGAATAGAATAGAATAGAATAGAATAGAAATATTATTTTAGAAATAGTCTTCATTTCCATGGCCAGGGGCACACAGCCAGCAGTGCCCCCCAGCAACCCTCAGTGCTGCAGGCACAGGCACATTTTCAAGTCATTACTTTTTTGATCACCAATTTATTTGAGTTGTGTAAGTTCTGAAGGGGTTGTCTGTGCTGTAAAAGGGGGCTGGGGGAGTCTGCACAGCGTCCCTGATTTTGGCAAAGCCATGCTTCCAGGATGGCATTTTGTGATACATAAAGACCACATGTTTTGGAAGAGTCCAACAGGTCCCAAAGGGCCTTTGCATTGCAGATTTGTAGAATCACTGAGGTTGGAAAAGACCTCTGAGGTCAAGTGCAGCCATTTAACCACTGCAGACATGACCCCAAAGAAGTCCAGTCACAGACATGGGGTCAGGGGCTTTGACATTGGGCAGAGCAGCACCAAGGCTTAGAAAAGGCTGTTCCTGCTGCTCCAGGGGAACTAGAACCCTAGCATAGGGATTGCTGCCAGGAATCCCTGTCTCACATACAGAATGCAGCAGAGCTCAGTGATATCCACCATTTCACCTCCTGACTCGCTGCCTCTGCCCTCACACCAGTGTGACCAGATCTGTTAATGTTTGGAGGGTGTTTTTTCTAGAAATAACTCCTGTTACTGCTGAGCAGTGTTACCCTTTGAACACCTGCCTTCACACTCTCCTCCCTAACTAACTCTGTATTTTTCACTTTCACATCTTCACTCCTTTCTCCCTTTTTGATTTTTCAGTCATTAGCCTCTACACTGGGTTGTTCTTTTGATTTTCATTTCTTTTTCTTTTTTTCTTCCTTCAGTGCTTTTGTGAGGACATGAAAGCCAATGCATGAGAGGCTTGCAACAGAAATGGCTTAACAACCTGATCTTTTGCCTCTGAATTAGTGGTGAAAAAGGCAAGACTCAATAGTGCCTGAAGGAGGATGCTCATCAGCTGAGCCACAACAGAGGAAAGTTACACTCACTGAGACCTGAGCTGTTTAACTTTCCTGAGGTATTGAGAAGTGCTCTCCAGCACTAACTGTCCATCGCCTGTTTATTTCTGAATCAGACTCACATTGTGGCCATTATTTTGACTGCCCCACTATTCAAAATCTACAGTTCCTCTCCTTGCATTAGCCTGGATTCTACTTTGAAAAAATACTTTTGGATATCAGAAATAAATGGCCTGGAAAAAAGGGTTAAAATTTAGGCAGAGCAAATATTTGAATGCTTCAGGAAGCATTTTCTTTGTGGTGAAAGAAAGAAAAGCACACAAAGAAATGAGTTTTCTCTGGCTTAAGATTTATTTTCTACTTCTTCCAGTTTTCCAGGTTTCCAATACCCCTAGAGGGTTCAGCACTACAGATCTCTCCAGCTCTGTCTTAGGTGCACAGAAAGTCCATTTTGGCCTTCCAGTACCTGCAAGGAGCCCACAAGAAAGATGGAAAGAAACTTTTAACAGGGGCTTGGGGAGACAGAATAAGGGGGAATGGTTTCAGACTGACAGAAGGTAGGTTTAGATTAGATATTGGGAAGAAATATTTTCTGTGAGGGTGGTGAGGCCCTGGCACAGGTGCCCAGAGCAGCTGTGGCTGCCCCTGGATCCCTGGCAGTGTCCAAGGCCAGGCTGGATGGGTTTGGACCAACCTGGGATAGTGGAAGGTGTCCCTGCCCATGGCAGGAGGGTGGGAATGAGATGGGCTTTAAAGTCCCTTCCAACCCAGGCCATTCTGGGATTTTCCAATTCTATGCTGGCTGTGAAGAGATCCTTCATGCCAGGAAATCTCTCTAGTTTTTCAAGTTCTGGTCTCAGCCAGACTCCCACAGGACAACCCCCAGAATGGTTTTGTTCAAGAACACACCAGAGAGAAGCAGCCTTTCTTTAGCTGCACAGTGTTTGCACTGCAAGTGGCATTTTTATGGGCCCCAGAGCTGCTGCACATCTGCCACGTGTGCAGTGTCCCTGTGAGGTGCTGGGTGTTCCCGGAGAGAAAGGCTGCACGTGTGGCACTCCTTCTCCAGGATGGGCAGCACAGCCAGCTCCCTCCAGAGGCACCAGCCGGCTGCTCCTGCCTCACACAGCTCCTCTGGTCACCCTCCTGCAAATTCAGGGCTGCACGACACAAGGGCTGTGTTTAGAAAGCAGCAGAAGAAAGGTTTTGTAACAAGTGGCATCAAATTCAGTGTACTATAAGAAGTCAGAATCCCACATTTCCAGGTGCTCTGGACTGGACAGCAAAGCGCGGAGTATTGTCTCTCCTCCAGGCCACATTCAGAGACTGACAGTCAATTGTTTCCATCTCTGCACCCTGTTTTCAAACATTGGGTCTACAGTAAAAGTCAAAATTGTCACTTGAGTGTCTCTTGTCACTGAGGAGATGTGTGTGTCTGAACGTGGCCCCAGGAATCTAAAATTAATGAATATTTTACAGTCAGATTTTAAGGACATGCACATAAATAAGAGGCTGGCCTAACTGATATTTGTTCAGAGCTGCTGCCATAATAGGAAACAAGTTAATGAAAAACATCAGCAGCTGTTGCTAACAGGGGAAGGGGAGCAGATGAATATGAAATGCACACAACTGTTATTGCAAACTTTCACTGTGACAAAGAGAAGCACTACTTTTCCAGCACATTGCCAGCCTAGAACATTTTGATGTGGATTAATTTACCCATTACTAAAAATCAAATTAATTTACTTAGCTGTTACTAGTTTGATCAAAATGTTAACAAAACCCTGTTAACAGATCAATTCAGGAGGGCCCTGTAGCTCCCTGGTAACAAAAGCCAGAATTCCAACTTGACTAAAGAAACTGGAGTTGTATGAGACAATTTATATTACCAGAGTTGCCTCAGATGGTATTTGTGACCCTTAAATATCTCCCTTAACCTCCCCAGGCCCCAGCTGGAAGGCATGGAGGAGGGTATTTCTGAGGAACACTTTTCCAGGCTAGGATCTCTGAATGATTATTTGTGAAAGGCTGTTGTTTTTCTGATAGGCTTTGATTAAAGCTATTCTCACAGTGCAATATTTTTAGTCCACTCCAATGCACCTATGAAACAAGTTTGAAAAATGCACTCAGAATTACAATGCAGTAATACAATACAATACAGTAATTTGTAACAGAGCTTAAAAAGATTTTCAGGTGACAAAAGAAGGGGGAAATAAAGAAAACTCAATTTCCCTGCTGAAGGACTATTTCTAATGTATTTTCCCTCACTGACCATGGGACAGACAAGGAACCTGCTTCCTGGAACAGTCACTATAAATATGACATCATATTAATTAACCTTGTTTTTATTCCTCTGCATGAGTGACATTACAGTGGAAAGTCTAAGATAATGTGCTCATTAACTTTTCCATTCTTTGAAGCAGTAAACTGACAAATTCAAGCAGAAGTACTTGAAATAAGCTCCATTTGTCTCATTTTTTCCTGGGTTATCTGCTCAGCATAAGAGACAACTTGTTTCCCATGCATGAAGCAACAATTCCATACCAATACTAACCTGAAATGTTCTCTTCTGTACCTACTTCACCCTAAAGTGGCTCATTCAGTCACAGGAGGCTTTTAAGCAGATAGTGGAGCTGCAGCCATGACTAAGTGACAATAATGAGACCAGACAGCTTAAAACCTTGATATTGTTTCTGCCTCATACCCAAGCTGACACCCCACTGAGATCCTTCCACATTTGCCTCCCTTTATGATATTGCAAAAGGCACAGCTCATCAGAAACAACAACATTAATGAGATTTCTATTGGGATTGCAGTACATTTTTCTATTGGGACCATTTGGACACTACTATTTGCTTAATTATTCCTCTCCTAATTAATTCTGCTGGCAGTGGCAGATCTTCAGTTACGTAAATACTCTCCTGTGTTTGTTCAATTAAGTGGAAAGATTCCTGTAACTTAATATGTTAACATTAGGATAAAAAACAGCTGCATAACCTCCACCCAATACAAAAATCCTGGAGCTCTGTAAAGGAAAAGCTTCTCAAAGCTCCTTAGCCCTCTTATTTTTTCCCCCTGTAGTTTCTTGTAATTTTCAAAAGTATATTCCAAATATTTTTCCAATCCTTCAGAGCTGGTAAAAGATATTAGACTACCAGTGAGTAAAAAATAGTATTTCTTTGGAGAGCTACATGGCAAAAAGCTTTACTACAACTTTACTACACCAAATGATACCACTTAAATCTTTAAAGGTTTAAGGAGTAAGAGTTCAGCACTCTGCTACTTTATCCAGCACCCACACACAGAGCTGGGGATGACAACAAAAGTTCTGGAGTATTTTGTCTTCCTGGCTTCTATTCTAGTGGAGACAGAAGAACTCATTTACCCAATGCCTTGGAGGAGCCAGTGTCAGTCTTGTCTCAGCAAATGGGGCCAAAATCCACTAATTGGAGACCCACAGAAGAACTGTTTTTTCCTAGCAGGAAAAATAATTTAATTGTGCAAAAGGACAAGGACAAGCTCTCTACAAGTGCCCATGTGGCCCCATGTCAGTGTTCCCTGATTGTTCCAGCTCCTGTGCTGGCAGGCCACCTCCCATCCCAAGTTTTCCTACCCACACCACCCCTCCCACCTCCAACTTCAAGGTGCTTGCACCTCTTTAAACAATTGCAAATAACGCAGAAGAACATCTTCAGTAATTCCACGTCAGTGGTTTCTGTGCTTGCCAATGTGTGCACATCAGCCTGTTTGCTTTGCTTTATGTCTGGTGATTTACGTGGAAAATTGCCTTTCAGGGCATGAATGACATGCCAGCAGGTAAACACTCAGCACTACAGGCAGAATTCGCTTTTAGGAGACGACAATCTCAAATTTAGGGACATATTTAGGGCAGCCAGAATTACACAGAGTGTCTCTGGAGGCCAGCTGGTGGCTGTAATTCAGTTATACCATGGATTTGGTATCGAAATGTTCTTTTTAAGAAAGTCTGCCATTTCAGCATGGTAAAAGTAGAACAAGTGTTTTAACTCCAGTAGATTTTGACAGTTCTCATGATTACTGCACTTCTAAAACAAACACCTCAGGGCATATGGACAGGCTGCTCACAATGCCTCCACTGGCACTCCCTTATCACAGACTTATTTAAGTTTCCAGTTGGAAGCCATCAGCTTGGAAAGAGCTGGTTTAGGAGTATTTTAATGAGGTACTGACTTAGAACCCAATTTTAATACTCAGAAGGAATAACAGTTGATAAGTACCAGCCTCCAAGGCTACATGACATACATTACTTTTTCAGACTATAAACAGAATTACTGAGTGTTACAAAACAGAATTAGACTTTTCATTCTCTGGGACTGTAAAATTATTTTGCTGTGGATTAGCTCTAGGTTTTTCAAACATTATCAATGCTATCAGTTCTATTCAATGCAAGAACTTCCAGCTGTGTCAGTTAAGACAGTAATTATTTAAAAATCATGCCAATTAACCAAAGAGTCTCACAAGATAAAGATGATACTAACTTCTTTCCAAAGGACACGTCCCAGTTAATACGAAACTGTTTAATTGTTCAGCAATGAAGTACCTCCTATGACTTGGCATTCCTGCTTATTTGGAGTTGTACAAAGAGAACTACTCCACAGTAGGTTTGGCATGGATTTGACATTAGTAAATAATACCTGTTAAATATTGAATAGGGATGCAGCAGATTATACTCACAACCAAAAAAAAAGCAAGCTTTGGATTTTTATCTCAATTGTTATGAAGCAGGAAAAGATTTTGATAGGAGAAGGATCAAATCCTTACAACCAGTGAAAATAGGTGGTTCAGAATCTCCTTTGGCCTGTCTTCACCACAAAGATACAATCTAGGTAAATCTTTCTAAATCTAGGTGTAGAGACTTCTTTTCCCCCATGCCTAATCTAATCACTAGTGTTCAGGAAACCAAGAGAACTTCTCTGTGGAGTTTTTTTCCACATCTTTTAACTTCTGCAACCACATTTTTCCTTTCAGTTCCTCATCTTTGGAGCACTGCAGAGCACAGGCCTGTTGCCCTACAGCCCAATTTCAGCCTCTCTCCCAGAACCCAAACCCCCTCTGGAACCTCTCCCTTTCACCCAAACCAGCACATTATCCTCCAAACACATTTCAGCAGGAATGACAAAACTCAAACTCAGCTGGAAATTTTAAATTAGAAGGTTTATGGCAAATACCTGTACACTTTATTAAAATATGCACCTTTCTTGCCAGCCTCATCTATCTGCCTGAGATAGTCTGATTGGTGTACATCTAAATAAAATGAGCTCAACTTGGATTTGATCTCAACTATTACTTAACTTTTAAGCAACAAAGAATCATAGAAGGGGCTGGGTTGGGAGGGACCTTAAACACCATGCAGTGCCACCCCCTGTACTTCCTGACACCTTCCACTGTCCCAAGTTGCTCCAAGCCCTGTCCACCCTGGCCTTGAACACTCCTAGGGATGGAGTGTTCCCACCCCCAGCTTCTCTGGGCAACCTGTGCCAGGGCCTCACCACCCTCACAGGGAAGAAGTTTATTCTAATATCTATTCTAAAACTCCTCTCTCTCAGTTTGAAGCCATTTCCCCCTCTCCTGTAACTCCAGGCTCTCGTAAAAAGTCTCTCTCCATCTTTCTTATAGGCTCCCTTCAGGTACTGGAATGCCACAGTTCATTCACCCTGAGCTTCTCTTCTCCAGGCTGAAGTACACTGATTTTGTTTAAGAGTGGAAGGGTTGAGAAAAACTGGTAAGTTTTTCTAATTATATCAGCTGATTTATTTTCTAAAGATGTATCTCTATTTTTAGAAAATGTTGTCTCCCCAGCACATGCACTGGACATGTAGTCAGTGCATAAATAAGTACCTGAACTTGCTTCATTCACTACTGAGGCAGAAGAGGCAAGGATCTTCCCTTGTGTGGTAAAACCTGAAAACCACAATTCAGGTACAGTTCTCCTTCCTTAAAGGGAAAAGAAGAAAAATCATTCATCTGATGATGAACGGGAAAGAGACCAGCAATTTATGCTAGGCTAAAACCAGTAGAAAACATTCTGATATATCCTGAATTGGAGCTCCTGCTGTCCCAGTCATCAAAATGAAAACATGCATGTTCCCAGAAGTGCACTTCTCCAACCCCAACAAGCATAGGTAAGAATGTAGTAGCTCTGCTATAAAACAAGCTTTAGCATGGTCTGGTGATAAATTTGCAGTAAAACAAGATGTAAGAATAGCCCTTGTCCTAAAAACACAAGAACAAGTTGATCTAAATCTTGTACAAAGTAGAGCTGAATTAGAAAACAACATTAACCACGTGAACTTGCCACCTGCCTCTGGCCCAGGCCCTGCCACCTGCACCTAGAGGCATCAGAAGAGCCCTGTCTCATCACTCAAAGACTCACACAAGTCAGCTCAGATCACCAATTTAAATCACAAAGCTTTGCCCAGAGCAGGACACTCACATCACCCCTCTGCATGCCTTGCAAAAGGCACCGGTTACCAACGGGGAGAGGATTAGCAGAAACTGCAAGTCAGGGAGAACTAAACAGCCAATTCCAGCTTTATGTATCAAATGAACATTTCCATAGCAACCACTGACTCAATCAGCCCGATTTTCAGGATAGAATTTGTATTTAATACAGAAAAGAAGCATAAAATGTTAATTTGAGCCTTTTACAAAAAGGGAAATACTCGGCCTTTTTCAAGAAACTGCTGGGCCATAAATTAAGAACTATAGCAGATTAACATGTTTGTTTTTGTTTTGGAGCTATACACTCATTCATTTCTGTGGGTAAGAAATGAATATTGAATTTTGTGATCTATCCAAATACCTCTGCACTCAAAAAAATTTAAAAAGGTGAATCTTAACTAAAACCTGTAAGAAAAAATCAAAAGTAACAATGAATTATCTTTCAAAAAACCCAAACCTGATTAGGATTGCAAGCATAATTCTCCCTCATTTTTCAAGGTTTTGGTATAATTATCCATTAGGAATGAATGTGCTCCATGGAGTTTAAAAATACTGGGAGTTGGACTAGAGATGACTTCCAGAGGTGTTATCCAACCATTTTCTCTACGGTTAAAGGAAAGAACTGACTAGTTTCTATTCTGTCCAGCTATTTCTTCATTAAAATTCATGCTAATGACAACATATCAACCAAACTTTCATTGTCACATACTTCAGTATTCACCATTAAAACAGGTACCTTACACATTAAAATTTAAAACACTTCAAGGTCATAGAATTTACTGGCAACCCAAGTATTACCAAACTCTACATTCCCAGAACTACAGAAGATGAGAGCACAGCAAATTCTGCAGATCAGTTTCCATGCCCAGACAATCAGATGAAGGCAGGGAGTCAAACTATCACAGCATCAACAAGTCTTCAGCTGAGTTTATATGCAGGTAAAGGAACAAGTCAGAAGGGGCAATGCAAAAAAAAAGATAAAAATTAAGAACTCCTAATTAGCTGATAATTCAGCTGAAATGAGGCACTGGTATGAACTGTTAGGTGTTTGGTTTTGCTATCTTCCCTTTTATCAGCAGCACAAAAGTCAGCATTTCAACTGCTGCTGTATTTTCCTGTCTGAAGCCTGGCTTCAGAAACGATTTCAGGGCAATGATGGCTGTTTGCTGTGTTCAGAGAGCCAGATCTAGAACGACTGGTATTCCACAGAATCCTTGAAAGCCTGAAGTGGTTCATGAACACATCCCTGAAGGCTTTCTGGGACATTTTAAAGCTTTCACAGGCTGCAGCAGAGAACTTGGACTGTGAAATGCACTGGGACAGTATCTGTGGCAATCGCTGTAGGAGGGATTACCCTCTGTAAATATTCTCTGTGTGCTCTGAGTGTCAAAGCCTCTTACATGCCAGCAGTCATAAGGTTCAGTGGATCAACATCTAGTCCATTTATTTGTGAATTAAGCAGCTGGAATAACCCTCTTTGATCCTGATTGCTTCTCCAACAAGAAGGCTGGCAACCTGCTCACACAAAAGATCTGCTCATTTTCAGTATTTCCACATTTTTGGGGCACTGGGGCTGTTATTTGTGGCTTGTCACCCTGGTCTGGGATGGCAGAGTAAGCAGTAAATTGAGTCAGGGTCCTGTTTATCAAATAATCTCTTACCTAAACTGAAGTGGGAGGAGGCCTGGTATGAAATAGTTACAGTACTTGTGATAAATGAACAAAATTACAGAACAGTGACATTATCTTCTAAGAGGCCAAGGCTGCCACCTTTGCTCTTCGTACAGGACAATTTTCACTTTCTGATCTGATAATTTAAAAAAAACCAAACCAGCAGAGGAATAAGATAGAAACCAGGGACTTCAGATTGCAGAGGATGTGCCAGATAATCCTACTAATTATTTTCTAGAATTAACCAATATGAAATGCTATTGAGATAAACGAGTCCCTTTTTTCCCCTTAATAATAGAGATTAGGAAGAAGTTTAAAAAAGAAAAAGTAAAAAGAGAGACTAAGAAGCAGCTGAGCACAAAAGTCCACTGACAGCCTGCAGGAGACTGACACCTCAGTTTTATTTGCATTCTTAACATCTGCTCCTGCTGCCAAGGCTCTGTTTACAGCAGGAGAAGCCAGAGCCCAAGATAACTGCAGCACTGCCAGGCCTGGAGGTGAAGGCACTGCTTTGTTACAGGGGCATTCCCATGCTGAATCCTCAGTAAAGGAAGAAAATCACCAATGACAACAACGCTGAATAAACACAGAGCACGTTTCAATGGGAGCTGAAGTGCCCAGAGGAGTCAGACATTAACCACCCCCACACTCATCCTCAGGACAGTTTTGTGTCCACATTCAACAGTTCTTCCCTTGAATGTTGTTTGATTTGTTAAAACTCAGAAGCTTAAAATAACAGTGCCCAGTGTAGTTATTAAAGCCCAAAATAGCCCTCTAACAATTGTTAAATTTATTTCCCACTGTCATGTTCCAAGACTTTTATCTTAGGTCGGAACAAAAGAATTCCAGCCTCCTGCCCATGTTAGACAGAGAAAGATTTTGAAAGGATATAGGGACAGCCATTATCTGTTGGGAGGTTATTTATGAAGAACAGGAAGTTCAGGGAAGATGGAAAGAAGTCAAATTGCTTTCCAAGAATAAGAAGAAAAGCTTTTTAAAACCAATATACTTTGCCATTTTATCTTTGCTTCTCTCCCAAGACAAAAGATTTTGCATTGTGACTTTATCACAATTGGTTTTGTATCTAGAAAATTAAATGTCATTGTTCTTCAAAGAGGTAAAGATGCAAAATCTGAAATTAAAAGCAACAACAACAACAAAAGAAACAAACAAAAACCCAGAAACAAAAACCTACAACAACTGAAGTTTTTGTCAATTCAACTGCAAGATACATAAAATGCTACCTGCCAGCATCAGTTGGCTGGATCTGCCAGGATGCAAAGGCTTCCAAACCACCATGGCATGCTTGAAAGATCCTGTAGTAGATTCATCACAGTGGAGAAGTTTAACAGGACCTGAGCAAATACAGAGACCATCATTTCAGAAATCAGATAAAAGAAACAATTCCTTCAAAGCTTTCTGCTATGGTTTCAGTTCATTATCTACCAGAAGAAAAAAAAATAAAACAGATTTTTAAAACAGACTATCAAACCAACAGTGGGATTTTCAGGAATGAGTCATTTTCCCTACTCTGTGGGACTGGGCCTAAGCAGATCCCACTCTTGGAGGGAGCCTGGGAGCACAAATACAGAAGGGGCAATTCCACCCTGTAAGGAAGAGGAGCTGCTCTTTCTGTGGTCACACAGTCTGTCTTTTCCAGATTGGGAGGTTGGAAATTTGTTGTTAAATTACAGTTCTAATTCAGGAGCTTTAGATATTGCTTCAATACAAGCTATTTTTATTACATCTCTCTTACAATATAAAAACTGCTGTCTTTAAGTTTAAAGCACTACTCCAATACAAAAGAAACTTTTTTAGAGAGTACTTTATCCCCCAGAGATCAAATAAGGTCATATAAACAGACATGCATGTGTTAGCATACAGAATCTAAGAAACCTTTTGTCTCAGCTATTGTCTAATTTTTTCTTTTTTGGTGTAAAATTCTAACACATTCAGTAGGTGCCAACAGGTTGAGTAATCCAATACCAGCTCTCTTTTCACTACCTACCATTGCCTTCACAGCATGAAGACTGGTTTTTGTCAAAATAAATGAGGGTATTCCATATGCCAACACATTTTTCCCCACTAACTCCAACAGCTATAACCTGAAAATGATGGGGGGGGGGGGGGGGGAAGGTAATTGCCAGGTTAACCCCAAAACTTTTTATTTGTTTAGAATTTAAAACACTGACTGCACCACATAATCTTGTTTTTTGTGCTTTGCTCTCCCTCCTCTTCTTGTCAGTACAAAACACATGCCATGCATACTTAGAACCTGGTATGTTCCCAGTTAAATCAGAGAACATGGCAGCATCCAAGCATCCACAATTACTGCACTGAGACATTAATGGATCATCATTTATCAGACATTTTGCTTATGCAAAGTAGGTATTGCAAATCACACAGATGAGGAGTGTGTGCAGAAGGTATCTGGGAGATAAAAATCTATGTGGATCTAAGGCAGAAAACATGCTTTTAACCTAAAAAAAAAATCAAACCCCACAGCTGCCTTCGAGAAACTACAGCATGTCAAATTCAGCTTCGCTTTCACTTAGATCATCTCTCTTGGAAAGGCTGTAAATGTTGGGCGTTTTTTTCTTCAAATTTAAGCTTTTTCTAAAGCTGAGCTACGACAAAAATGAGACTGCACATGTACATCTTTGAGTAGAATTTTGTAGAAGAAACAACTTCATGTGAGAAGCTTGTGAAGATGTTCAAATTAATGGCTTCCCTGCTTCCTGTGCCTTTTCCCCCACCATGACTGCACTTCATTTACTTGTATTAGCAGCACAGATGAGAGCCAAGATAAGAAAAGGAATTTTAAAAGCTGTGATGTTTTATATCCCATTACTTAAAGTGCCACGTGCAAACCCAAGCTGACAGCCCCCTTCTAGACAAAAGGGAACTAAAATAAGATCTTGCACACTGGATGTCAGGTAGGAGTGAATGTATTTGTGAGAACTACTGTAGAACAGGTACTGCTTCACGAGTGGCAAAAATTCTCTCCCAGGGAGATTCCAGCAGGGAGAAGGTTGCAGACACTTTAATTAGGTTTTCAGGTACTGTGCAGTCTGTGGGCATCCGACCCAAGGGCACAGCTCCCACACATCTATGTTTTGGAACATCTAAGCATGGGAATAAGTGCTCTGGCTTGCTAAAGAACTCAGTGTTCAGTGGCTTGCAGTGGGGAGTGTTCTTAGGGTGAACTCAGAAATAAACCAAAATTAGGCTCTTTATGGAGTTAGTGTTTCTTGGGGTTTGTTTTCTTCTTTGGGGGGTGGATATTTAAAGATATGTAGAGAAATTCTAGTGGTAAGCACTTTACATTATTAAACCACTAGTTGTCTTACCACCAAGCACAATGAAAAATTAATTCTTTTTATCTGGAATTGTTGGTGATTCAAGATATGACAACACAAATATTGTACACAAAAAATCAAACACAAAAACGATATGTATGGACATTCAGGTGAAAAAAAAACCTCACAATATTCTATTTATAAAAATGAATGGTAAGTTCAATATTTGCACGCTTGCTTTTACAAAATCAAAGGGACAAAGGGCTAACTTTCAACTCATACTCTACATTCTTAAACAGAAAATGTTACCAAAAGACAAGTGTAACACTGACCATTAAATGAAGCAAAGGTTCCACCTTTTTTTCAGATAAGCACTGGAAACATGACACGTAATCAATCTCTCAGTGAGCTAATTCTTTGGACAGGGGACCCCTCGTTCCCCAAGGTGCCATGGTCTGTTGTGTGCCCACAGGTCAGTGTCCTCACCTGCCTCCCAGCCTGGCAGCTGAGAAACAGGGCTTCTGGCTTTGGGTAAGGCAGCATTTGAAACACAGAAAACAAGACTGAAGGATATGAAATACCGTGAAGTTAAATTCAGGAACTTGTCAGACACAGCAGGTCAAGTTACTGAGCAGCACAGAGTTCTGTGTTTAAGAACCTGTCTTGAAAGAGACACCACGTGTGTCTTACCTGGAACTCAGCTGCTGGTACTGGACATTGGGCTCTGTCACCAATGCAGACACTGCCTGCTACCACACTGTCAAACAAACTTGAGAGTTGGGCTGCAAATGGAAGGGGAGGTGAACAATTAACAATTTGCCTAGCAAATGAGAATTGAATTTAGACAAATTTTTTTCCTTTTCCTCTGTTCCAAAACACAGAGTAATAGAGAGGAGAATCTGAGATCCCTTTCTTCGATTATGGTACTATCCAGTGCCTCCAGCTATTTGAGGTACCTGGAAGGCGGGGCCAGAGTTCAGGTTCTCATCTTTTGTGAGCTGCATTCACTCCTCAACCTCTGCCCATTCCTTGGGGTGCCAGGCTGCCTGGCAGTATCCTCACTCCAAGCCCAGCATCCTCACTGACACCAGCGTTGGCCGCTTCTGGTGCAGCCACAGCTCGGCACCAGTTGATGCAGCTCTCCAGTTCTCCAGTCTCCCTCTACTCCAGCCCCATTAATCAAAATGGATGTTGGCAAACTGCAGTAAATGCCTATGAAATTTTACAGTGTTTCCTAAGTCCTCTTGAAGGCTGTGTACACGGAAATTCAGACGTTTCACTCAGCTGTGCTGCACAGCTGACACAGCAGCACAGTTTTTCCAAAAGCAAAGGAAAACAAAATACAGGACCTTCTCCTGGCACACACAGGTCACAACGAAATGATTGAACAGAAATGTTTGGTTTAACCAAATTCTACTGCACAAACCAGAATGAAAACTTCAGGACATCACCTTATGCAGGGGGGGAGAGGAAACAGCAAATTAAAAATAAAAGCAGAGGAAGTGGCACAAATGCTTTCACTGCACCCAGCATCTCTGTGATTGGTCGGGGGAGCTGTTGCTCCACAAACTCTGCCTGCTCCTGCTCCACGGAGTAAGCCCTGCTCCCTGTTACAACAGGCTGAAGCACAGCATGCCAAGCTGTCCCCAGATACTATCCCTGATGGCCATCCTCCCTCAGCCTAAGAACAATAACAATTTTGCCCAAGATCCTAAAACTCCCTCAAATTGAGCTGTGTGCAGGCAGAAAATTGTAGTCTACAAACGTTTCATGGTAAGCCTAGCAAACTTGTGTTCTGTAACTTCTGGTTTCCAAAGCAACAGAACACAGTTCAAATCCCTGCTGGGGTATTGTCCGATAAAAATCCCTTTCAAGTGCGTCATCACTGTAAGAAGGAAAGCAGGGAAACAAAGGTGAGGCAATTTCAAAAGGTACTAAACTGAAGGCAGGAAGTAAATTAAACCCCCCTCTCAAAGAAAATAAGCCTTGGGTTTACAACTAAAATACCTTTACAGGGGGTTATTTTAGATTTTGAAATAAGGGGGAAAAAAAGTTTTTGCTTTGTGTGGGACCTGTGTATTAAAACCAGCACAGACAAAACTGCACCTGAGTGTCTAAAAGTCTCACCTGTCCCAGGAGTAAGTCTTTGAATTGGAAATCAAAGGTGTGCCCTAGCTTGGGGAAAAGTGCTGCAAAGATACCTGCTGCTTTAAGATATGAAATGGAAAAGCTAACATCCTACCTCTTCAGCTCCTACTTTAATGCAAGGCAATGTTGAATTTGGAACAAACCCCAGAAACTTAATAAAATTAACAACTTTAATGTCCTGATAACTGATATGCTGATGCAAGCCCTGAAGGGCCCATGGGATTCAGTAACACACTTTGATCATAAAAAGGGGTATTAAAGTGAATGATCCCAAATAGTGGGCCAAGCTACTGAGAAAATTCCCTACATATAATTGAAAAGACTGAGTTAATAAGGATGTTGCATTAATTCACATCCATCAATGAAGCAACTCTAACAGCTTCAGGTGTCATCTTCAAAACCAACATTAATGTGGAATGTTCAGCAGAAAGTCATACTTAAGTAGCCAGCACTAAAACTCGATTTATTTGTGGCGAATAGAAAATTTCTTCTGCAATTACAGAAAGTAACTGGCCAAGAAATCACAAGTCCTTCATCACAGGAGTCACTTACATGTGGAAAGTATAAGATATGCTTTTTGGGAGAATTGCAACAATACACCAGAGGTATATAATAAATAATTCCATGTAAGGTTTCCAATAAAACTGAATTCTGTAGTTCTGGTTTGAAGAGTATTCTCACTTCTCAGTCACATCACAAAGTTTGTTTTCGATGCAAAGATACAGTAAAATGACTGTAGCAGCCAGGCTAGGGCCAGATTTGACTGCTTCAAGTTTTAGAAACCTCTTGGGAAGCCTGGACACTTGCTCAGTTTGTGAACCCACTCCAAACTCTGTGTTTCTATTTGGGTACTGTTGTACTCAGTCCAGCTGGATTAAAGCTAACTACAGAGACGCCTTCTGAACATAGCAAAGCCATAGCCTCAGGCTCCATGGATCTGTAGGGAGCATGTCCTCACTCCCGAGCTGAACAAGCTATTTTTGGACTACACAAAATGGATGTCAACAGACCTGCTGTAATCAAACACTGGTTAAAAACAGCACCCATCTTCAACAAAGAGATGGCTCATGATGGCTTCCACAGACGTTCCTAAAATGCTGTGCTGCCTTAGTTTTCCAAAGGCTCTTCATGCACCAAGCTCTCTGGGGAAGGGCAGAGTGTGCACATGGCAGAGTGACATTAGGTGAGGAAGGAGAGGAAAACAGTATTACATAACAGAGAGCTGGCTTTTGAATCTGGAAGCAACTGCTCTCTCATTTCTCCAGGAAGAAAGACCGGCCTCAGCTGCCTGTGGGACAAAGCCTTTCACACCCTCCCACTTACACTGCAAGGTCTGCCAGCCTTGTCTGGAAGCACACGGTGCCAGCATGACACTCAGCACAGTGCCAGTGCCACAGTGGCAGTGTGGCACACACAACCAGTGTGACACTCAGTGCAGCACTAGTGTGACACACAGAACACTGTGACAGAGCTGGGACCCTGGGCAGGGCGGGGGGCTCTGTGTGCAGCTGACACATGCCAGCTGAGGTGCAGAAAAACACAGCTGTCGGTGTAAACAAGTCAGTTCTTTATCCTGCGTGCACACAGGCCTTGGACCCGTGCAGTTGGCTGAAAGGCAGGCACAGTGCTTTACCCCCAAAATGGTGTGGGCACAGTGCAGACGTGCAGGACTGGCTGCCTTGAATGCAGAGCTTAGGCAGAGAGTCAAAACTCAATAAGCACAGCTCTGTCAAAAAATGCCAGGAAAGGGCAGAATGAGGGGGGTGATATTAAAGGCCATGCTCGCTATGGCTGCCCTGGCTCCCCCCATCCAGCCTGGGCCATGCAACACAGACAGCCATGGGCAGGAGCTGGGGCCGCCCTGAGGAAAACTGGCCATGGAGAGGGGTGAGGGCTGCTATTTCCCTCAGGAAAAGCCACCATGGAATGGGGTTTGGGCTGCCACCCCTGAGGGAAAGCCACCATGGAGCAGGGCTGGAGCTGCCACCCCTCAGGGAAAGCCGCCATGGAGTGGGACTGGAGCTGCCACCCCTCAGGGAAAGCCACCATGGAGCAGGGTTGGAGCTGCCACCCCTCAGGGAAAGCTGCCATGGAGCGGGGTTGGGGCTGCAGCACCTGTGGGAAACTGGCCATGGCAGCCACCTCCAGAGGTTTTGATGTACTTGTTTCTTGGTTTAATGCCCATCAAAGATCAATTTACCATCTTTGCAAACAAGGATGATGTAGAAGGGTGTTTAAAAATTGAGTCTGACCTAATTATCAAAGATAAAGCCTGTTACCTCTAAATTTGCCTTTTCATGGTTGCCAAACAATATGTGAAAACAATAGAGAACTTTTCTTATATCTGGCTTCAAAATGTAATGCAAATCTGTAATGCAAAATTAACTCTGAAGACAGGAAAAAAAACCAATGAAAATAGGATGTAGGCATCTTCACAAGGCACAGAGAAGAAAACAAAAATTAAAGAACCTTACAGAAAATAGTTTTTCTTCTTCATCTCCTCAGTATTTCCTCTTTGAACTTTTGTTGTTTTACCTGTCCCTCTCAAAACAAAGTATATTACAGCTTTATTGTCTCAGTGGTGTATCTCCCTGATTGCTGACTTGCCATTTAAGATCTGGTTTATTGGAAATACACACCAAGTGATACTCTGTGGAAGACAGCTGCACAAGTCTCTGGATTCCTGACCATTCACCTCTGCCAATGCTGACGGTAATCTCCTAACACACCTGAGCTTCCTGTCTTCCTGTGACAGAAAGATTTAGCTAAAGTCTAGAAACAGCACAGGGGAAACCGAAACTGTCCTTTGAGACACTTTCTGGAAGGCCTGCAAGGAGCCTGTTTTTCTTCAGAACAGAGGTGGTCATGATGCATGGTGTTGGCTGTCTTGCCCTAGGTGATGCCTCAATTCCAGAGGGACTTTTGTCCACTTCATCACTTGTCTGTCTCTCCAGTTCCTGGGTCTCAAACCTGCTCTGTAAGGTATTAAACATGTAAGTCAACTGCAAGTTTTTAGAATAAGGCAGTTAGCATGGCTCTAACTAGTTTTATTAGTCAGGCTTACAATACATTTTGAGAAGAAGGAGAGAAGGGGTAGATACCACACAAAACTCCAGCACAGTCCAGTGTTTTCATCTGGGTTCTTGACACACAATGACCAGTGCTTGCACTATGTGGGGAATAAATTCCACAAATGCAAGTTTGCCTCTACCAAATTGTTGCTGCTTATGTTAGCTGTTGTTTGTTAATGCCTTATGTCTTTGTAAACTGTAAATGTTCCCAGCTGTTTGTCTGTCCCTTCCAGGGGCCCATACCTCCACACCCACCTCCCCTGTTCCCATTTTTAATGATATGCAACCCCAAGTCCTCATGGGACAGTATCAGAGTTAAAAACCCCTAAAAACAATGAGCCCAAATATTATCCAAGACTGACAACAGTGTTCCCAAGTCAGGCAAACACTGGAGGAGGCAAATTTACCATCTGGAGTTGCTGTGTCCCATTGCCATGACCGCACAGTGTACTACTATCATGACCCCCCTTGACTACAAGCCAGAATTATTTATTAGGGACTTTGTGAGAATGGAAGGCTTAGGTCTGGTTGAGGATAAAACTGTTCTCTGGCTCTGTGTTTTGTAACAGGAACAGCAGTGGTGTGTGCAGCTCTTTGGGTTACCTGCTTAAGGCTGACTTGTCATAAAGGCCTGACAAAAGAACAAGTCTCCTGGGCCATTTATTTCACACTACACTGTCTTTTTATGTATTCTTGGAGCCACGTCCATCCCATGGTCAGGGCTAAGATAATTTTGGTGCCAAAATCTTGTTGTCCGCAGACATCCACACACTTTTTTATCCAGCTGGAGCTGATTTCAGTTTATCTGCTGAGTTGACTTCATTAGTGTTTTTCTTCTTTTGGCAGTTCTACCAGACGTCTTTATGACCCCAAATTTCTGCATCCTTTGTGTGCACTGTCAGTGGGCATCATTCTTCCCACGCTTTGTCAGCCTCCCTCTCGGCCTGAGATCAGTGAAATGCGCCCAGCCCTGAGCCTTAGAAAGAGAATTCTAGCAACAAGTACTGTGCTTCTCTAACACCTGGACATGACTTCGAGCTTGGAGGCTGCGATGTGTGTCACAAATTAAGTGCCTGTGCTTGTTGATCGGGCTTGAAAGTGTGTAAAGCTCAAGCTTTACAGGACATCCTTTCTTCAGGAAATGTGACCCATGGCACAGTTCGCCGCAGGTCCGCGCCTTCCCGAGCGCCAGAACGTGCCCGGCGCCATTGCAGGGCTGAGGGCTCTCCCTTGTGGGCGAGAGCCGCCATGACAGCGCGGGCGCTGCGCGGGGCTCGGAGCGCGGGAAGGCCCCGCGGGGTCCGTGCCCAGAGCCGAGCTCGCACAGCTCCCTCAGCGCCCTCCGGCCGCGCTCCTGGGAGCCGGGCAGGCGTTCTCGGGCTCGGGGGGAAGCGAGCGGCCGCTGCTGGGCTCCCAGCGCGCAGATCTGGCTGCTGACCGAGGCTGCAATGGCAGAGCCCGGCTGGCAGTGCCGACATCTCAGGGGAGCCCTGCCATGGCAGCGCCGGCACCGCTCCAGCAGGAGCGACGGCAGCGACCTCCGACAGAGCGGCACTGCTTGGCCGTGTTCAGTAGATCGAGACAATGGCGCCACAACAGAGCAAAACGCTACAAACACCTGATGGAAAACACCCGAGGGAAACCATGGCGTTGAAGGGAAATTGAAGGTGTGCTAAAGGAGAAAAGGCATGGAAGACTGAGAAGATTTTGAATGTTTGCAGTAATCTCGATGATGTCAGGAGAAACATGATGGTGAAGAAACCTACTAAATATTTCAACGTTAAAAAGGGCCACCTTAGTAATTTTGCAAGTGTGTAAATCTCTTCAAAAGAAGTCAGATATTCCCTTTGTTCACTCCTACCAATTTAATAGAGGGATTTGATAGTTGTCGCTCAGATACTCCACATAAAAGGAAATTAGTGCTTAGATTCTAGGGAAGCTGTGAGTTATTTAAAAGAAGTCTGCTGTTCTCCGCAAGCATCAATACTGATCCCTGATACATGCAGGTTTCCTGAAAAGGCGATTTTTTAGTAATGGACAAACTAGGTGTTGTCTGCTGGTGAAGTGGTATAAACACATCCTTTTTAATGGTGAAAACCAAGGGAACAGAGCCAATAGAAGCAGGAATGAGCACCTCTGTGGGACTCCTACACTGCAGTATTGGCCCCAAGGGCTCCTCTGTCCCTGCCTGCCTGATGGGCAGGGCGGGAGACAACCGAGGCACAAAAGGGAGCGCTGGGCTCAGGCCCTGTGTCAGTGCGAGCTGACAACGGGAGGAGAAGGCAGGG